>ML334979.1:0-85403 GCA_005239505.1 Nicotiana paniculata
ATATATATATGTATATATATATATATGTATATATATACATACATACATACATACATACATACATACATGCACCTAGGTATTACATTCCAGATTGCTGTCTAAATAGGGGTATTGCAGCTCCCCCAAAAAGGCCATATTTTATTCAATTGTATCCATGTTACATGCAAAAAATTCCTAGTTACTTCAGATCCTAAGATGTCTGCCTAAGATACATCATTTGCAAATATCGTAGGAACTGCTAGCATAGTAATTCTATCAAAAAAGTTTGAATTTGTTGCCTCCTTTTCCAGTGCATCAACCACCATATTCTGCTTCCTATAGCCGTGTCTAACCACCACCTTGTCCATCATTTGCATCACAAATCATAGGATCATAAGTTGTATTGCCTGTGAGTAGCATTTTTATTACTTCAGCCGAATCAATAGTTATGTCCAAAGGAACCCATCCATTTTGTTCCGTTATTTGGAGGCCCTTTAGCAATGATTTTAGTTATACCATGGTGTTGGTGGTATGTTATATATTTTTCATAATACCCCATAATCCAATCTACCTTATGGTTCCGGAATACCCCACCAATTTCCCCAATGCCTGGGTTGCCCTTGGCAGCCCAATCCGTGTTTAAGTTTATAGTGCCCCCTCATGTGCCGACATATCGTACTCTGTTGATTTAGAGATGATATTTCTTGATGAGATGTTATATCTCTTATTATTGAAAAGGTTGTGGATTCTTGCTAGCCAGATGTGCCAGAAGCAAAAAAGGAAGGATGTTTTCCCATGGAATAATATTGTTAAAAGATAGCTTTTTTAGCTTGTCCCAGGTTATTGGTCAGAGTTTTGCTGAGAAAATGGGATTCAATTGCTGACTTTCAGTAGTTATCTCGGGTAGTATTTCATTCCAGAAATGGGTTGCAATGTGGCATTCAAAGAAGATGTGGTTACTGGTTCAGGCGTTGTTTAGCAAAAAGAGCATCAAGGGTTGCAATTGAACCCAATTTTGTGCAGGAAGGCTCTAGTGGGCATCCTAGCCTGGGAAAGTAGCCAAAAAAAGTTTATGATTTTGTTAGGAACTTTTAAATTCCATATCCAATTAAGGTTACCTTCCTCCCCCTTCAACAAATTCTCTTTGTCACGACTCGACTTTTCCACCGCCAGGATCGTGATGACGCCTAACATTGAACCCGCTAGGTAAGCCAATATTTCTGATTAATTACCTTATTCTTTTATCTTAAACAGTTTACCAGACTTTATAATGAAATCACAGAAGTTTTTAAAAAGTACAAGATAACATGATTCACCAGTTTGATATAATACTAATACGAAATCCAAAACCAAGGTACTCCCAGAACAAGTGTCACAATCTCACGGACTGTCTGTGAATATTACAAACATGAGTCTGAACAAAATATAAATACACATGTCTCAGAAGTAAATAAGAACAGAATAGAAATGAAATAGGAGGGGACGCCAAGGCCTGCGGACGTCTGCAGAACTACTCGGAGTCTCCGTTGGACTGAAGGCAGAAACCCTGATCTAAGGTCCGAAGAGTCTAATACCGGGATCTACACAAAAGTGTAGAGTGTAGTATCAGTACAACCGACCCCATGTACTAAGTAAGTGCCGAACCTAACCTCGGCGAAGTAGTGACGAGACTGTGACACGACAACCAAATCATCCTGTGCAGTTTAATAGTATACGAAGAAAATAATAACAACGAGGAATAAGCAGCTATGCAAAAGGAAAGGGGAACATGCTGAGGGGAGGAAATATCAAAAATAATGGAAATAACGAGATCAAACACAAATTAGATATCAATTTAAGCAACAGAAATTGTAACACACAAGCAAGTGCACGGCATCACCCTTCGTGCTAGAATCAATATATTCAGCACGACATCACCTTTCGTGCTTTTACCTCACATAATCATGGCACGACATTATCCTTCGTGCATTATCACTCATATCATGGCAAGACATCACCCTTCGTGCTTTCTCACTCTTCCTCACCCAAACACATCAAATGACAACAATCCAACAAGGAAATTAACAGAGTAAACAAAATTAAAATCATAACGTCCCGGCAAGGGAGCCAACAGTGTAATCAATACCATCCCGACAAGGGAAAACTGCTATAACCAATCTCACTTAGTACATAACTTCACATAAACATCTTCAACTGAAACCAATACTCAACACGATTCAATATCAAGGAATTTCCACCAACATGGATAACTGTAAAGTGAAACTCAAGTATTGCTTAACGAAAAACCACATAAATCACAATATTCGACTCACGGGCATGCTTGACACCAACGTATAGGTACTCGTCACCTCGCCTATATGTTGAACATGATACTTACACATAGCAAATAGGACACAACACCTATTACCTCAAGCTAAGGTTAAGCCAAACACTTACCTCGAATTCCACGACCAACTCAAGCCTCAATTACCGCTTTCCCCTTAGAATTCGCCTCTAATTCAATTGTATCTAGACATAATTAGCTTAATAATNAAGGTTCGGACCAAAATTCGATCACCCATTCACCCACGAGCCCGAATATGTAATTAGTTTTGAAATCCGACCTCAAAACAAGGTCTAAATTCCAACTATTCAAAAAGTCCTAACTCTACCTAAATCCCCAATTTTCTACCCTTAAAACCTAGGATTCTTGATGATAATTGATGAAAAACATTAGAAAGTTGAAGGAAATTAGTTAGTGGAAGTACCTATGATTTGGGAAGAAAATCTCTTGAGAAAATCACCCTTGGTCTTCTACTTTTGTGAAGAAGTGAAAATGAAAATGGATGAAGCTCTAACTTAAAACACACTACCCGTCCCTCGCACCTGCGGTGCTTGGGTCGCACCAGCGGTGCTTGGGTCGCACCTGCGGAAATGGGCCAGGCCACTGGGGGCCGCACCTGCAGAGGTTTATCCGCTTCTGCAGAACCGCTTCTGCGAAAATCCTGTCGCACCTGCGGAAAGGGGGCAGGCTGGACCGCACCTGCGGCCCTAGGCTCGCAGGTGCGGGCACACCAGAACTGGTGCACCAGCAGTGATTTTCCAATCCTAAACATCCCGGAACCTACCCGAAACTCACCCGAGCCCTCGGATCTCCAAACCAAACATGCACGCAACCTTAAAAACATCCTACGGACTTACTCGTGCAATCAAATCGCTAAAATAACATCTTAAACAACGAATTTATCATAGAATTCAAAGAAAAATCTCAAAATTTTCAAAGTTTCAAATTTCACAACTACGGGTCCGAATCACGTCAAATGACCTCCGTTTCTTACCAAATTTTACAATCATCGCTCAAATACTATATTAAACCTGTACCAGGCTCCGGAACCAAAATACGGGCCAGATACCATCAATTTCAAATATAATCAAATTTTCAAAGACTCTTATAATTTCAGTAAAACAATTTCTTTCAAAAATTTATTTATCGGGCTCGGGACCTCGGAATTCAATTCCGGGCACACGCCCAAGTCCAATATTTTCCTACGAATCCTCCGGGACCGTCAAGTCATGGATCCGGGTCTGTTTACCCAAAATGTTGACCAAAGTCAACTTAAATTCAATATTAAAGGCAAAATTAGCATTTTTCTCAATTTTTCACATAAAAGCTTCCCGGATATACGCCCAGGCTGCGCATGCAAAACAAGGTGAGATAAAAGAAGGCTTTCAAGGCCTCGGAACACAGTTTTGACTTATAAAATGAGAGATGACTTTTTGGGTCATCACATGCTCCACCTCTAAACAACTGTTCATCCTCGAACGGACATAGAAAAGTACCTGAATCGGGGAAAAGATGGGGATATCGGCTCCGCATATCGGACTCGGACTCCCAGGTAGCTTCCTTGGCAGGCTGACCTCTCCACTGAACATGAACTGAAGGATAAATCTTCGATCTCAACTAACAAACCTGCCGGTCTAATATGGATACCGGCTACTCCTCAACGTCAAATTCTTGTCCAACTGAACACTACTGAAGTCTAACACATGGGTTGGATCGCCGTGATACTTCCGAACATAGACACGTGAAACACTGGATGCACAACTGATAAATTCGGTGGCAACGCAAGTCTGTGAGCCACCTCTCCCACTCTATCAAGATCTCAAATAGACCAATGAACCTAGGGCTTAGCTTGCCCTTCTTCCCAAATCTCATCACGCCCTTCATGGGCGACAACCGAAGCAACACCTGGTCTCCGACCATGAATGCTACATCACGAACTCGACGGTCGGCATAACTCTTCTGCCTGGACTGAGCTGTACGAAGTCTATCCTGTATGATCTTAACCTTATCTAAGGCATCCTGCACTAAGTCTGTACCCAACAACTAATCCTCTCCCGGCTCAAACCACCCAACCGGCAACCGACACCGCCTACCATATAAGGCCTCGTGGGGAGCCATCTGAATGCTCGACCGATAGCTGTTGTTGTAGGAAAACTCAGCTAATGGAAACAACTGATCCCAAGAACCTCCAAAGTCAATGACACAGGCTCGTAGCATATCCTCCAAAATCTGAATAGTACGCTCAGACTGTCCGTCCGTCTGAGGATCAAAATGTTGTGCTCAACTCAACCCTCGTTCCCAACTCACGCTGAACTTCCATCCAGAAGTGCGAGGTAAACGGCATACCTCGGTCAGAAATGATATACTCGGGAACTCCATGAAGACGAAAAATCTCCCTAATGTAGATCTCCGCCAATATCTCCGAAGAATATGAAGCTGCCACAGGGATGAAATGTGCTGACTTGGTCAGCCTATCCACAATACCCATACTGCATCAAACTTCCTCTGAGTCCGTGGGAGTTCTACAACGAAATTGATGGTGTTACGCTCCCACTTCCACTTCCACTTAGGAATCTCAATCTGCTGAAGAAATCCACCAGGACTATGATGTTCGTACTTAACCTGCTGAAAATTTAAACATCGAGCTACATATGCCACAATATCCTTCTTCATCCTCCTCCACCAATAGTGTTGCCGCAAATCCTGATACATCTTTGCGGCGCCCGGATAAATGGAGTACCGGGAACTATGGGCCTCCTCTAAAATTAACTCACGAAGTCCATCAACATTGGGCACACAAATACGACCCTGCATCCGTAAAACTCCATCATCACCAACAGTAACCTGCTTGGCACCATCGTGCCGCACCGTGTCCCTAAGGACACACAAATGAGGATCATCATACTGCCGATATCAAATACGGTCACATAATGAAGAATGAGCAACTGTATAAGCTAGAACATGGCCGGGCTCAGAAACATCCAATCTCATGAACCGATTGGCTAAAGCCTGAACATCCAAAGCAAGCGGTCTCTCCCCGACCGGAATATATGCAAGACTACCCATACGAGTTGACTTCCTACTCAAAGCATCGGCCACCACATTGGCCTTCCCCGGATGATATAAGATAGTGATGTCATAGTCTTTCAACAACTCCAACCATCTCCTTTGCCTCAAATTTAGCTCCTTCTGCTTGAACAAATATTGCAAACTCTTGTGATCCGTGAAAACCTCACATGACACGCCATATAGATAATGCCTCCAAATCTTCAGCGCGTGAACAATGGCTGCTAGCTCCAAATCATGAACTAGATAATTCTTCTCGTGGATCTTCAACTGACGCGGGGCATATGCAATAACCTTGCCATCCTGTATCAACACTGCACCAAGTCCAACCCGAGATGCAATACAATACATAGTATATGGCCCTGAACTTGTGGACAAAAACCAACACTAGCACCGTAGTCAAAGATGTCTTGAGCTTCTGGAAGCTCGCCTCACACTCCTCTGACCACCTGAACTGGGCACCCTTTTGAGTCAACCTGGTCATCGGGGCTGCAATAGATGAAAAACCCTCCACGAACCGACAGTAATAGCCCCCACCCAAGAAACTCCGGATCTCTGTGGCTGATGTGGGTATAGGCCAATCCTTGATTGCTTAAATCTTCTTAGGATCCACCTGAATACCCTCTGCTGATACAACATGACCCAGAAATGCAACTGAATCCAACAAAAACTCACACTTTGAAAACTTAGCATATAACTGACTGTCCTTCAGATTCTGGAGGACGACTCGAAGATGCTGCTCATGCTCCTCCCGGCTGCGGGAGTAAATCAGAATATCATCAATGAAGACAATCATGTAGGAATCCCAATAAGGCCTGAACACTCGGTTCATCAAGTCCATAAAAGCAGCTAGGGAATTTTTCAACCCGAATGACATTACTAAGAACTCATAATGCCCATACCGAGTGCGAAAAGTTATCTTAGGGACATCGGATGCCCTAATCCTCAACTGGGGGTAGCCAGATCTCAAATCAATCTTCGAAAATACCTTGGCACCCTGAAGCTGATCAAACAAATCATCAATTCTCGGCAATGGATACTTGTTCTTGATTGTAACCTTGTTCAATTGCCGATAATCTATGCACATCCTCAACGATCCATCCTTTTTCTTAACAAACAACACCGGCGCACTTCAAGGCGAGACACTAGGCCTAATAAAGCCTTTATCAAGCAAGTTCTGCAACTGTTCTTTCAACTCCTTCTACTCTGGAAGGGCCATACGATATGGCAGAATAGAAATGGGCTGAGTGCCCGGAGCCAACTCAATGCAAAAGTTAATATCCCTATCGGGTGGCATACCCGACAGGTCTGCAAGAAACACCTCTAGAAACTCACAGATAATGGGCACAAACTCCATAGAAGGAACCTCGGCACTAGAATCGCGAACATAGGCCAAATAGGCCAAACACCCCTTCTCGACCATACGCCGAGCCTTCATATATGAGATAACCCTGCTGGAAGAATGACTAGGAGTCCCTCTCCACTCCAGTCGAGTCAACCCCGGCAATGCTAAGGTCACGGTCTTGGAATGACAGTCCAATATGGCATGATAAGGCGACAGCCAATCCATTCCAGAAATAACATCAAAATCTACCATATCAAGGAGAAGAATATATACACTAGTCTCAATACCACCAATAACCACTACACACGAACGGTAGACACGATCTACCACAATAAAGTCACCCACCGGTGTAGACACATGTACAGGAGTACTCAGAGAATCACGAGGCATAACCAAATAAGGAGCAAAGTAAGATGACACATAGGAAAATATGGACCCCGGATCAAATAAAATCGAAGCGTCCCTGCTGCAAACTGAAACCATACCTGTGATAACTTCACCGGAGGCCTGAGCCTCAGGTTTGGATGGAATAGCATAATATCAGGGTTGGGCCCCACCCATCTGAACTATGTCCCTGAGACGGCCTCCTACCGGCTGACCTCTACCTCTAGTAGCGTGGCCTCCACCTCTAATTGCCGGACCTCCACCTCTAATACCTCGACCCCCACCTCTGAATGGCTAAGCGGGTGGTGGAGCACCTGGTGCGGGAAGCATAGCACGAGAACCCTGGTGCTGAGAACTACTCGAGGCTCGAGGGAAAAATCTAGCAATGTGCCTCTGATCACCACAAGTATAACAAGCCCTCGGCTGCTGAGGCTGCTGACCCTAAAATTGACCCTAACGACCTGAGTAACCACCCTGCAAACTCTAAAGCGGCGGTGCATTGATAGGAGCTGATGGTGCACTGTAGGGAAACTGATCAGAATACTGCATATGAGAACCACGGCCACCTAGAGCACTGCGAGAAACCTGGAGTGCTGAATGAAACGGCCTAGGAGGATGGCCCCTACCAAAAGAATCTGTGCCTCCAGATGAGGCACCACTGAACCTGCCAAAATGACAGGGTCTCTTGTGAGACCCCTGACCACCCCCCTAAAACATAACCATCTCAACTCATTTGGCCACATTGGCTGCATCCTGGAAAGAAATCTCACTCCCTGTCTCCTTGGCCCTCTGCAATCTGATCTCCTGAGCTAGTCCCTCAATAAATCTCCTCACCCTCTCTCGCTCGATGGGAAGTATCATAATAGCATGTCGGGCCAAGGTAACAAATCTGGTCTCGTACTAAGTGACGGTCATAGAGCCCTGCTGGAGACGCTCAAACTGCCTCCGAAGATCCTCTCTCTGAGAGATAGGAAGAAACTTCTCCAGAAATAGCTGAGTGAACTGGGCCTAAGTCAAGGCCGGTGATCCAGCTGGTCTAGCCAAACAATAATCTCTCCACCAAGTCTTGGCGGGACCAGATAGATGAAAAGTAGCAAAGTCGACCCCATTGGTCTCCACTATCCCCATGTTCCATAGAACCTCATGGCAGCTATCCAAGTAGTCCTGGGGATCCTCTGAAGATGAACCACTATAAGTAGTAGTGAAAAGCTTAGTGAACCTGTCCAACCTCCACAAAGTATCAGCAGACATAGCTGCTCCATCACCGGTCTGAGCCACAATACCCGGTTGAACTACCCCAGCTGGCTGAGCTACTTGAGTCTGAAACTGAGAAGCCAACTGCTCTGGAGTGCGAGTAGCGGGAGTCTGGGATCCTCCTCATCCTGAGAGACGATTGGTTCTGCCGGAAGCAAACCTACCTGAGTGACACTCTCCATGAGGCCCACTAGACAGATCAGAGCATCCTGAAGTACTAGGGTGGCAATGAACCCCTCGGGAACCTGGGCTGGCCCAACCGGGACTGTCTGGACAGGAACCTCATCAGCAAACTCTACCTGAGGCTTCGCCATTGGGGCTGATGCTTTGGGCTGAGATCTTCCCCTGCCTCGGCCTCGTCCCCGGCCCCTCGTAGGAGCTATAACTGGAGAATCGGGCTGTTGATTGGTGGATGAAGGAGCACGTGTTCTCGCCATCTGCGAGAGAATAGAGTAGAAATTCAGTTAGTTTTGAGACATCAAATCGCACGACAAAGAAGCATAAATGTGAAGTCATTCCTAAACTCTGTAGGCTCTGGGGGATAAGCACAGACGTCTCCATACCAATCCCTCTGACTTTACTAAGCTTGTCCATGAATTGTGAGACCTAAGCAACCTAGCACTCTGATACCAACCTGTCACGACCCAAATTTCCCACCTCGGGACCGTGATGGCGCCTAACATTGAACTCTCTAGGCAAGCCAATATTTCTGATTAATTACCTTATTCTTTTATCTTAAACAGTTTACCAGACTTTATAATGAAATCACAAAAATTTAAAAAAAGCACAAGATAACATGATTCACCAGTTTTATATAATACTAATACGAAATCCAAAACCAAGGTACTACCAGAACAAGTGTCACAATCTCACGAAATGTCTATGAATACTACAAACAGGAGTCTGAACAAAATATAAATACACATATGTCTCAAAAGTAAATAAGAACAGAATAGGAATCTCCGAAGAGTCCAGTACCGGGATATGCACAAAAGTGCAGAGTGTATTATCTGTACAACCAACCCCATGTACTGAGTAAGTGCCGAGCCTAACCTCAGCGAAGTAGACGAGGCTGGGACACGACAACCAAATCATCCTGTGCAGTTTAATAGTATACAGAGAAAATAATAACAACGAGGAATAAGCAGCTAAGCATATGGAAAGGGGAACATGCTGAGGGGAGGAAATATCAAATAATGGAAATAACGAGATAAAGCACAAATTAGATATCAATATAAGCAACAGAAATAGTAACACACAAGCAAGTGCACGACATCACCCTTCCTGCTTTTACTCTCGTCCTCACCATCAGAATCAATATATTCACCACGGCATCACCCTTCGTGATTTTACTTCACATAATCATGGCATGGCATTATCCTTCGTGCATTATCACTCATATCATGGCACAACATCACCCTTCGTGCTTTTGCAATCACAATATCGGCACGGCATCACCCTTCGTGCATTAATATTCACTCACAATCTCACGCACGGCATCACCCTTCGTGCTTTCTCACTCTTCCTCACCCAAACACATCAAATGACAGCAATCCAACAAGGAAATTAACAGAGTAAACAAAATTAAAACCATAACGTCCCGGCAAGGGAGCCAACAGTGGAATCAATACCATCCCGGCAAGGAAAAACAGCTATAACCAATCTCACTTAGTACATAACTTCACATAAACATCTTCAACTGAAACCAATACTCAACACTGTTCAATATCAAGGAATTTCTACCAACATTGATAGCTGTAAAGTGAAAGTCAAGTATTACTTAACGAAAAACCACATAAATCACAATATTCGACTCACGGGCATGCTTGACACCAATGTATAGGTACTCGTAACCTCTCCTATACGTTGAACATGATATTTATGCATAGAAAATAGGACACAACACCTATTCCCTCAAGTTAAAGTTAAGCCAAACACTTACCTCGAATTCCACGACCAACTCAAGCCTCAATTACCACTTTCCCCTTAGAATTGGCCTCCAATTCAATTGTATATAGACATAATTATCTTAATAATATCAATAAATGCTAAATATTCAACCACAATGCTTAATTATGAATTTTCTATCATTCTTCCTAAAAAGTCAAAAATCGACCCCGGGCCCGCTTGGTCAAAACACGAGGTTCAGACCAAAATCGGATCACCCATTCTCCCACGAGCCCGAATATGTAATTAGTTTCGAAATACGACCTCAAAATGAGGTCTAAATTCCAATTATTCAAAAAGTCCTAATTCTACCCAAATCCCCAATTTTCTACCCTTAAAACCCTAGGATTCTTGATGATAATTGATGAAAAACATTAGAAAGTTGAAGGAAATTAGTTAGTGGACACTTACATATGATTTGGGATGAAAATCTCTTGATAAAATTGCCATTGGTCTTCTATTTTTGTGAAGAAGTGAAAATGAAAACGGATGAAGCTTTAACTTAAAACACACTGCCCGACCTTCGCACCTGCGGTGCTTGGGTCGCACCTACACTTGCGCAAGTGCGGAAAAATGGTCGCAGCTGCGGAAATGGTCCAGACCACTGGGGGTCGCACCTGCGGAGGTTTTTTCGCTTCTGCAGAAATCTTGTTGCACCTGCGGAAAGGGGGCAGGCTGGGCTGGACGCACCTGCAGTTGAAGGTCCGCACCTGCGGTCTCGCACCTGCGGCCCTAGGCTCGCAGGTGCGGGCACACCAGAACTGGTGTACCAACAGTGATTTTCCAATTTTAAATAGCCCAGAACCTATCCTACAAACTTACTCGTGCGATTAAATCGCCAAAATAACATCTTAAACAACGAATTTAGCATAGAATTCAAAGAAAAATCTCAAAACTTTCAAAGTTTCAAATTTCACAACTACGGGTCCGAATCACGTCAATTGACCTCCGTTTCTTACCAAATTTTACAGGCATCACTCAAATACTATATTAAACCTGTACCAAGATCCGGAACCAAAATACGGGCCCGATACCATCAATTTCAAATATAACCAAATTTCCAAAGACTCTTATAATTTCAGTAAAATAATTTCTTTAAAAATTCATTTCCTGGGCTCGGGACCGTGAAATTCAACTCCGGGCACACGCCCAAGTTCCATATTTTCCTACGGATCCTCCGGGACCGTCAAATTACAGGTTCTAATCCGTTTACCTAAAATGTTGACCGAAGTCAACTTAAATTCAATATTAAAGGCAAAATTAGCATTTTTCACATAAAAGCTTCCGGGATATATGCCCGAGATGCGCACACAAAATGAGGTGACATAAAAGGAGGTTTTCAAGGCCTCGGAACACAGCTTTAACTTATAAAATGAGAGATGACTTTTTGGGTCATCACACTCTTTATTGTTTCTAAGGAAGGTGACGAGCTCAAAACACACACCAAAATATGCTCGCTAGTCAAAGATAGTATAGTATAATAGCGTATCCACATAGACTGGAGTTAAACAATATTATCATAGTTTTTAGCTAGATTGCTATACAAGATAATCAATAGTTTGAGAATTATGCGATTTAAAACTAAAATTACCTAAGATATAGATCTAATTGACTAATGACATTCGCAACAAAAGTAGGCAGGGAAGATATCAATGGGAGAAGATAAGGGTTGATTGGATAGGTGCAAAATAATTGTATGAGATTAACTCTGGTTAATTCACTTCTAATGTTCAAGTGAGTCTCTAGAATTCACTTAATTATTAGTTCAAACATCTAGTAAAAACACCTCTCTCGATTAAGTCTCAACCTTACAATATGAACCAATTTACGCTCAGTGAAGATATGCAAGAATTCGTAGTGAATTGGTCTTTTGGAGTGCCTTTTCAATTATCGTCCTAACTAAGTTTAAACAATAATTAAAATATCCTCTTTCGATTACTAAGAAGAATCAATGAATTCAACCAACAAGATAATGCAAAAACATCACAAGTTATGTCTCTCTCGATTACATAAACATGTGAATATAGATGCAACAATTAAAACACCCAAAACAATTCCATACATAAAAGCTAGATTTAATATCCACAAGCATATATCAACACACCAAATCCATCAATCCCTAAAGATAACTACTTCATAGATATGGAATAATTCATTACAAATACAAAGAAAAGTATACAACGATCCAAACTCTTGTCTTGAGTGATGATTGAATGATGAATTCCTTGTACTTTTGCTTCTCCACCTCCTCCTTAGCCTCCTTAGGTCGTAGATGTGTCAAAAGTCCAAAAAAATATTTTCTATGTATTTATACCAAGTAGGGTCGGGCCTAGACGAAAATACCTTCTCCTATGCAAAATAGGAAAATACTCTGTCAAAATTGCACAGGCGCGCCACGTGGGACGACGCGCCGTGCGGGTCACTAGTGGGGATTTATAGAGAGTTGATTTATAAAAGATGGCAGGATCTTACACAGGCGCGCCGCGCTAGTGTAGTTTTCTCAGAGTCCGGCCTTTTTCTTCGATTTTGACATCTAGACTTGGTCCTCGACCCCCGAATGCGATCCCCGATTTATCCCTTGGGCTTTTACTCAGACATCAAAGCTCCAATTAACTCAAATTAGCTTTATAACATTTACATATCTCGGAATCCTCCAATAAGGCATAAAATACACTATTAGTGCAAAACAGTAACGATTAAAGCTCCAACTCAATTAAAGTGTAGTAAATTAGAGTGCAAAGAGACTAAAACACGAGATTATAGCCTAACATCAACACCCCAAACTTAAACCATTGCTCGAGGACGAGCAATCAAACTACATTTTATATAGACACAACATTTTTAAACAACTCTCATAACTCATCACTCCAAGGATATTTAAAATAGATTAAGCACAATAACGTACCATCATAGCCTCAAAATTTTACTCAAAAGCACAACGCATTATTTATAACCCATTCACTTACTCTAACACAGAGGTCAACAACATTACCTTTCCTTTATGAATCAAGTGCCCTCACAAAAATAGAGAGTAGTTCCACACACAATAAATTTAAGAACAATTAGGAACTCAAGATAGAAAGAAGTCACTCACTCTAAGAAATAACAATCATATGCTACCAAAGATGAAGCATAGGCTTGCCCATAATGTACTACTAAACTTATTAAGCTCATTCAGTCAAGAATCAAGTAGGACATTAATTGGATGTAATGTAGGCTGCGGGACGAGTAGGATACATTTAGATATAAGAGTGACTACACCTCCCTAAGCACTTTAATACATACATTTCATTGTTCAAAACCCACACTTATGTCAAACCAAATATCTACCTTCACATCAATATACATTAACTCCCAACTTCTTTAAGCACAATTACATCAAAATTGTCGCGGCCCATTTTTCCCCTCCGAAAGACGTCGTGACGACACCTAGTCACTACGACTAGGTAAACCTATTAACATTGAAATAACAGAAATAAAGAAAAGTAAAGGAACATCTAAGCTTCAATAGACTATGTAATGGTAAACTGACGCTCGGAAATTACAAGTAAAACTAGTACGCGATTATACACAATATTTTCCAAAACCCGGAATCACGAGTCACAAGCTCTAAGAGCAACTATCTAATTGTCTTCTATACAAAAAGTCATAAATAAATAAAGGAGGTAACATAGAGTAAAGGTAGAGGTGGACTCCGAGGATCTTCGGGCGCGTGCAAATATACCTTGAAGTCTCTAGTGGGCTGTTGCGACTACACTAATACTGAGGCGGACGAGAGGTACTTGGATCTGCACACGAAAACATGTGCAGGAAGGGCGTGAGTACACCACAATGGTACCTAGTAAGTGCCAAGCCTAACCTCAGTCGAGAAGTGACGAGATCAGGTCAGGGCCCTACTGGTATAAATATAATGAAATAAGACAGAAATACATATTACAGTAAAATAAATACGAATATATAACAGGAATAGAATTAAATGGAAGCCAACAACTCTGAACACAATAATAGGGGATCTCCCGGGATACCGTCCCGTAGTCCAACCGTAAATGTTCAGGAGGGGAGGGAGGGGGGAGGTCTCCTGAAATACCGTTCCATAGTCCTAAAATAAATATGCAACTCAATCAATATCAATAAGAGTTATAGCAAGGAAATTTACAGCTTAGACTAAGTTCACATCAAAGAAATCAGGAAATTTTACTAAACATGCTGCACAGAGTTCAAATAGGCAGTTAAAACACGTAGGCGTGCTTTTCTGATCTAAACAAGATAGTTACATAAGCTAGTGTATTTCAATCAAGGAGAAACAAGTTATGATTTAGTGAAGAACAGAGTTTTACAACAAATAGCCCGTGTACGTACTCGTCACCTCACGTACACGACGCTCATATATCAAACAATACCAAATCCTAAAGGGAGTTTCCCTCACATAAGGTTAGCCAAGCCACTTACCTCGAACCAAGCTCAAGTCAATACAAATATCACACTCTTGCCATGAGTATCCAACTCTGAGTGGCCCAAATCTAATCAAAACCAATTACATAACATTAATACAACTACAAGAGCTAATCTAACGAACGAAATCAAAGCTAAAGTAAGGAAATTGGAAATATTCGCTCAAAAGCAACCCCGGGCCCACATCACGGAATCGAATAAAAGTTACCAAATAAGAACACACATTCACTCACGAGTTTACTCATACAAAAGTCATCCAAATCCGACGCCTAATTTCCACTCAAATCTCAAATTTTAGGTTGGGGAACGTTTCTCCTAATTTCCCAACTTCCTCACTCAAATTCCCTAATTTAATGAAGAAAACAACTACGGATTAATGAATTATGATCAAAATAGGATTAGGAATTGTTACCCAAATATTTCCTTTGAAAAATTCTCGAAAATCGCCTTCCTCCGAGCTCTAAATCAAATTTTGTGAAATGAATTTCAAACCCTCGAATCTAACCTTTTCTGCCCGGCGATTATCGCACCCGAGGCCAAGGATCGCACCTACGACGCCACACCTGCAGAATACCCATCGCAGGTGCGGAAATGACTTAAGTTCCCTGGGTCCGCATCTGCGAATAGGTGGTCGCACCTGCGTGTGCGCGCCTGCGAAAAATGGTCCGCTTCTGCGGTCCTTCACTCGCACCTGTAGGCAATGCAGATGCATTCCCCTCGCACCTGCGATCCCAGACTTTTCCCAAAAATTTGCTTCTGCGGCTCAAAGTGCGCAGGTGCAGTTCACCAGATACAACATCATCAGCCAAATCTCCTAAGTCCATTTCAACCCGTTAAGCACCCGAAACTCACACGAGGACCCCAGAACCTCAACCAAAATACATACCAATCCTAAAACACCATACGAACTTAGTCGAGCCTTCAAACAACATCAAAAACATGAATTATGCACGAATTCAAGCTTAATGAACTTTGAAATTTCCAAATCTACAAATGACGTCAAAACATACCAAATCTTGTCTGAATGACCTCAAATTTTCCACACAAGTAAAAAATGACACTACAAACCTACTGCCACTCCCGGAATTCTATTCCGGGCCCAATATCAAAATTTCCACTCCCGACCAAAATTGCCAAAATTCCAACTTTCGCCAATTCAAGCCTAAATCTAATACAGACCTCCAAATCACATTATAGACGCGCTCCTAAGTCCAAAAATAACCTAATGGAGCAAACAAAACCATCAAAATTCAAATCCGAGGTAGTTACACATAAGTCGACATCCGGTGGACTTTTTCCAACTTAAGCTCCCAAATAAGAGACTAAGTGTCTCAATTCTCTTCAAAAACCAATACGAACCCTTCCGAAAACAAAAATAGCAGAATAAGATATGGGAAAAATAATTAATAGGGGATCGGGGCTCTAACTCTCAAAACGACCGGCCGGGTCGTTACAATGATTTACCACTATCAAGGACTATTTTTCACAATCATACAATTATTTTTCCTTTCTTTGTCAATTCAAGTGGCTCTTACCTTTTTCAAAATAAGTGAACCTTTCTCCTTAATTCATTAGTTCCACTCAAAATCCAAACAAACCACCCCACACTTCAACTTTTACATAGTTCATAACAAATTCAAGTGCTCACAAGAGGTAAAATGGTTCAAACAGTTGATCAATTCAACCAATTGGGTAAAGCTTGTAATATGGTTGCCAAAGAAGTAATATTACACGCTCAAAAGGGTTTACTAAGATACATCACAATTAGGTGAGTAAAGGCATATAACTGGCTCAACAAAGAAATGCCTATATCACTTCCAAGACTGAATAAAACTACTATTTTGCTTTTTAAACACAGGGGGCAAGTTGTAGACATCAAATACACTGCATAGAATACGCAAAACCTCACACACATATGGCACATAACTCACTCAGGGTCGGACTCATCAAGACATTCTAGTCAAAGCAGTTAAGCAAAGTTAATTTCATACAGTTTAAGGAACTCATACAAGAGTAAAAAACTGAGCCTAAGCGTCACAACTAAAGCACTCACTATTCTCAAGGCATTATAAAGTTAAAAGACATTGCTTCCAATTCAATTCATAGCATATGACTTCCTACTATTAAAAACGAAAATCTAACTACACCCGGTTTAAATAAAATCCTTGGAAAAGAAACGCGACACAAAGTAAAACCAAGGAGGAATATTACACTAACTACAAAGGAAAATCTTTTTGTCTTTTTTATTTCGTATTTAATCCCTCAAGAAACCTGTCGAATGATATCCAACGTCGGGAGAAATCAAAATTTTTTCAATTTTTATGGTTTTGTTTTTAATTTTTTTTTCTAACTCTAACTACTAAAACAACAAAACTAATACATATACATACAACATACAATTTTCCCCACCCTACACTTTAAGTTGTGGCACGTCCCCATGACACACAATTAAAAAGTATAAGGGAGCCATTGTTTATCCATGACAGTTTTATCAATTGACCTGGAGAGACTCTCCATACACAGAATGAACAAGTAAAGGGAGATTGGGTCCCTTTGTAAGATATCCCTATGATAAGTAGGGATTCTGACCGCTTATTTGCTCTCTTTTACTTGTGTTTTAGCTCGAAAATGCTTAAAGGTATCCTGAGAACTAATCAAATGAGCTTTCTTGCATGAATATTGGGAAACGAACCAAAGAAGTGAAAACCAACTCAAAAAAGGAGTCAAAATTGGACAAGGACCAAAACAGGGCAAAAGTGCTTATAGTGCGGACCGCACAATACTGTGTGCGGCCGCAAACAATGAAGGAGCCCTGTCAAACTCAGCTTCAGAGTATGCAGACCGCATAATTTTGGTGCGGCCGCAGAAGAAAGGTTCAGAGACTTGGAAATTTTGAGCAATTGAAGCCGTGCGGACCGCACAATTATTGTGTGGCCGCAGAAGACAGTGTGCGGCCGCATTCACTAATACACGAGCCGCATAAGAAGAGATTCATAGAATGCCAATTGAAGATATGTGGTCCACATGATTTTTTTGCCGCCACAGAAGCCAAGGGTGCGGCTTGCACTCACATTTGTGCGGTCAGCAAAATCAAGTCCAGATCCCAGCTCAAGTCAAGTGTGCGGTCACACTCAGAAATGTGCGGTCCGTACAACTAGATGAAGTGCGGGCGCATCTCACTTTTATGCAACCATAGAAGGACCTATTGACCATTCAAGCTCAGAGTGCGCACCGCACTCAGAATTATGCGACTGCACAACCTCCGCAGGGGCATTTTTGTCAAATATTTTCAGCTTAGCATAAATAGGATTTTTTGTCATTTCTAGGTTAAGTTTAGTTTTGGGAGAGCACTTGTGCCATTTTTCTTTACTTCTTTAAGTAATTTTGTACTAGATTTTTCTCCAAACACTAGATTTTCTTCCATAATTAATTATTATGGATTCAATCTTTATTTTTTCATTAATTTTTGTATTTTTCATGAGTAGCTAAATTTTTAGCTAGGGTTGTGAGCCAACCCTAGTGTGGGTAATTGGTGTTTTATTTAGGGTTTGTTTATGATTGTGTTAGTCATATTTAGCCTAGTTCTTGCTTGAACTCTAGAATTAATGGTTGCAAGCATTGATTCATGCCTGATTGACTTAGTCTCTACTTTAGAAAGAGGGACTAAGTCTAGGAAAACATGGCTAACAAGAAATTAGAGTGAACTCAAGATATTGATATCCCCAAGTAAAAGGTTGAATCTAGAGATAGTAAGACCCGACTTGAGCTATTATCACCTATTTTATGCAATTCCCGTTTGGACTTGAGAAAGCCAAATTAGGCAAAATCTGTGACGATCCAAGGGGTCATCACCTGTTTTATTACCCTATTCCGTACTCCCAAGGCCTTGAAAACCTCATTTGTAGTTGCCTCGATTTGTGTGCACAGTCCGGACGCGTAGCTGGACAGCTTAAATATAAAATTCTGTGAAAAATGCTAAGATTTGATATTAAAATAAATAAATTTGACTTCGATCAACATTTTGGGTAAACGGACCCAGACCCATGATTTGACGGTCCTAGAGGGTCCGTAGGAAAATATGGGACTTGGGCGTATGCCCGGTATCAAATTCCGAGGTCCCAAGATCGAGAAATAAATTTTTGAGTAAAATTGTTTTCTAAAAATATTTAAGGAAATTGAAAATGAAATCTGATTGGAAATAAATGGTATCGGGCCCGTATTTTAGTTCCGGCTCCTGGTACATGTCATATATAGGGTTTAAACACTTTTGTGAAGTTTGGTTGAAATCGGATTTTGTTTGACGGGTTTCGGACTTAAAATGGAAAATTTGATGTTTTATGAAATTTGATATAATTCATGAATTTTGAGGCCTAATTCGATGTATATGATGTTGTTTTGGCGATTTGATCGCACGGATAAGTTCGTAGAATGTTGTGGGAGTTATCTGTGAAATTTGGTATTATTCCGAGTTGTATAGGTCAGTTCGGCACGTTATTAGCGAAGTTTAGAAACCTTAAAATTCCTAAGTTTGGTTCTTTAGGTTTGGGGGTGTGATTTCGAGTTTCAGCATTGTTTTGAGTGTTCCGAAGGCTCGAGCGAGTCCGTAATATGATGTGGGACTCGTTGATATATTCGGACTAGGGCTCGGGTGGGCCCAGGTGCCTTCCGGGCACCCAACGGGGCTAAAAACCAGCAAACAAGACTGCTGGTGCACCTGCTCTGGTGTGACCGCAGGTGCGGTTGCCCAAGATCGCAGGTGCGAGACCACAGGTGCGTTCCCAAGCATCGCAGGTGCGATCACCAGTGGCTTGGCCAGCCATCGCAGGTGCGGAGCATTTCTCGCAGGTGCGGTCTCCACTTCGCAAGTGCGGTCCCCGACCCCCTAGCCCAATTTCGCAGGTGCGAGATTCTTCTCGCAAGTGTGAGACGGCAGGTGCGGTCCCCAGATCCGCAGGTGCAAGTTCACTGTTCAGGTAGTGAGTTTTAAAAACGGGTTTTAAACCCATTTTTCTCATTTTCCATCTTCTTCCTTAGGCGATTTCCTCCATTTTTAAGAGCTATCAACCAACTATCATAAGGTAAGTGAATTCCACCTGGAAATTTGTTTCATGCATGCATCCTATCCTAATTAACTACATAAACTAGTGCAAAAATTCAAGAAATTGGGTAGTAACCTAGAACTTGTGATCACTTTAGAATTTTCTGTGAATTGGCCATGAAATCAAGTAAAAGTCGTATATTTATGATCCTTATGCTTTGGGTGAGTGTTCCCTTCAAGAATTTCAAGAATCCGAGCGAGCGGGCCCGGGGACGAATTTTGATAATTTTTGAAGAATGCTAGGAAATGGATAATTAGGCCATGTAATTGAATCATTGAATCCTTATTGATATACTTGAGTTGATTATGTCTAGATAATACCATTACGGAGTCGAATTCTAAAGGAAAGGCGGTGTTAGAGGGTTGATTGCTATACTTTGGACCCGAGTTAAGTGTTTGGTCTAACCTTAGCTTGAGGGAATAGGAGTTGAGTATAATTTTCTCTTGCTAATTGTCAAATACGATGTATAGGCATGGTGACGAGTATGTATACATTGGTGTCTAGCATGACCGTGAGTCCATATATTGTGAATATTCTGATTTTGTGGTAATTCCATGCTTAATTGATTGTTTCTATATGTTGTGAAGAATATATGAAGGGAATTGTAATCTTTAAACTCTATTGGAGCATTGGCTCAGATTGTAATACGAATGATGAAGATATATGAGATAATTGTATCCTTTGGTACATTGGCTCAGATTGTAATACGAATGATGAAGATATATGAGATAATTGTATCCTTTGGAGCATTGGCTGAGATTGTAACACGAATGATGAAGATATATGAGATAATTGTATCCTTTGGAGTGTTGGGTCAAGTAATAGAGTAAATTATGAAATGAAGTGAAAGAAAGGGAAGGAGCTACTAAAATATACCCTTGCCGGGTCATTGTTGCTTTTGATATTGTCTCCCTTATTGGGATGTTGAGATTACTATTATTGTTCCCTTGCCGGGATTTAATTATTTAATTGATGTTCCCGTGCCGGGATTAATTGTTTAATTGATGTTCCATTGCCAGGATTTCTATTTTTACTCTGTTTACTCCCTTGCCCTTGTTGTGATTGCTGTTTGGGTGAGGATGAGTGCTAAAAGCACGAAGGGTGATGCCGTGCCGTGTTTTATATTTATTATGCACAAGGGGACATTCCGTGCCATGTTTATATTGATTATGCACGAGGGGACATTCCGTGCCATGTTTATATTGATTATGCACGAGGGGACATTCCGTTCCATGTTTATATTGACTATGCACGAGGGGACATTCCGTGCCATGTTTATATTGATTATGCACGAGGGGACATTCCGTGCCATGTCTATATTGATTATGCACGAGGGGACATTCCGTGCCATGTTTTATATTATTATTATGCACGAGGGGACATGCCGTGCCGCATCTTTCACTATTTAATCTGTGTTGTCATTTCCCGTTATTATTTTCAGATATTTCAGACTGTTGTATTCGTGTTTGTCATTTCAGTATTTCCTATCTCTTACCCCCAGTATGTTCTCCCCGTAATTGTATTGTTGTTTAGTTTCTACTATACTATTGAATTGCACGGGTACACTTTGTTGTCGTGTCTTAGCCTCGTCACTACTTCGCCGAGGTTAGGCTCGGCACTTACTCAGTACATGGGGTCGGTTGTACTGATGCTACACCTGCACTTCTTTATATTGTGCAGATTACGCAGCCGGACCTGGAGGACATCATTAGTGGGAGTGTCTTCCAGCTTATCATAGAGACTTCAAGGTATACCCGCTGGCATTCGTGGGCCTTGGCGTCTCTTCCATCCCTTTGTCTTCACTGCTGTCTTGTTTTTCCCTAGTTTCAGAGACAACTATGTATTCTCTTTTCATGATTGTATTTAGCACTCTTATAGACAGTTCGTGAGTTTGTGACTCCAGGTTTTGCGAAAATTTACGCGTTGTTGTATTATGTTATCCTTATTTAGTTTGCAACCATATTTATTTACGCTGTTAAGTTTTGAACCGTTTAGTTTATCCTATTAAATTGATGTTAATATGCTAGAATACCTATACACGTTGGCTTGTCCAGCGGGTTCAAGGTTAGACGCCATCACGGCCCGATAGTGGGATTTTGGGGCGTGACAAGTTGGTATCAGAGCTGTAGGTTACTTAGGTCTCACAACTCACGGACAACTTGGTAGAGTCTGAGGGATCGGTGCGGAGACGTCTGTATTTATCCCCCAGAGGCTGCAAAGTTAGGATGACTCCATATTTCTTTTCTTCTCTATCGTGCGCTATGAATTCTGATTACTGATTGAGTTTCTATCCTATTCTCTCGTAGATGGCGAGGACGCGTGCTTCCCTTGGTTCTGCCCAGTAGCCTGACACTCCTGCTACAGCTCCTACTCGGGGTCGAGGTCGAGGACGAAGCCATGCTAGAGGCCGAGGCCGGGGCCGGGGCCGGGCTCAGTCTAGAGCAGAAGCCCGAGTGGAGGACCCTCAGGTCGAGTTTGACGAGGAGGTCCCAGTTCTGGCAGTCCCAGTAGGACCAGCTCAGGTCCCACAGGGGTTCATAGCAACCCCAGTGCTTCAGGACGCCCTTGTCCGTTTAGTCAGACTCATGGAGAGTGTAGCTCAGGCGGGTCTTCTTCCTATAGCACCAGTCGCCTCTTAGGCTGGGGGAGGTGCCCAGACTCCTGCCACCCGCGCACCAGAGCAGCTAGCTCCACAGTTACAGACTCCGACACCTCAGTCAGCCGGAGTAGCTCGGCCGGATATTGCATCACCGGTAGCAGAGGGAGCAGCCATGTTAGCAGATGCTTTGTGGAGACTGGACAAGTTTACTAAGTTATTTACTGCTACTTACATTGGTTCACCATCAGAGGATCCCCAGGATTATTTGGACAACTTCCATGAGGTTCTTCGGAATATGGGCATAGTGGAGTTGAACGGGGTTGACTTTGCTACTTTTCGGTTATCTGGCGCAGCAAAGAGTTGGTGGAGAGACTATTGCTTAGCCAGACCAGCTGGATCTACACCTTTGACTTGGACTCAGTTCTCAGAGGTATTTTTGGGTAAGTTCCTTCCCATTACTCAAAGAGAGGACCTTTAGAGGCATTTTGAGTGTCTCCAGCAGGGATCCATGTCCGTCACTCAGTATGAGACCAGGTTCATCACTCTAGCCCGACATGCTCTTATGATACTTCCCACTGATCGGGAGAGGGTTCGGAGGTTTATCGAGGGATTGGCCCAGCCTATCAGACTTTAGATAGTTAGAGAGTCAGGTACGGATATATCGTTCCAGGATGCGGCTCGTGTGGCCAGGAGGATTGAGATGATTTGTCACAGGGAGGTGGTCAGGGGGCTGACAATAGGCCCCGTCATTTCGTTCGTTTCAGTGGAGCTTCATCTGGGGGCAGAGATTTTTCAGGCAGATATCATCCTCCCAGACCTTTTCAGTCAGCTCTCCAGGTTTCCCATGGTACTTCAGGTGGTCGTGGTTATTAGACGCACTATTCCGATCAGCAGCCTTACAGTGCGCCACCAGCACCTATCGGTGCACCGCCGCTTCAGGATTTCCAGGGTGGTTATCAGGGTCGACAGGGCCAGTTTCATAGTCAGCAGTCACATCAGCAGAGGCCTTGTTATACTTGCGGTGGTTTGGGGCACATTTCCAGGTTTTTCCCGGAGGTTCTGGTGGGTCTCAGCATCAGGATTCTGGTGCCATGGTACAAGCACCAGGTGTTCCACAGCCTGCCCAGCCAGCTAGAGGTGGGGGTAGAGGTGCTAGTGGTGGAGGTAGAGGTCATAGAGGTGGAGCTCAGGCCGCCAGAGGTGGAGGCCAGCCAGCAGTCGGCCGTCCCAGAGATGTGGTTCAGGGTGGTGGGGCCCAGCCCCGATGGTATGCTCTTCTAGCCAGGCCAGAGGCTGAGTCTTCAGATACAGTCATTACAGGTACTATTCGGGTTTGTGACAGAGATGCTTCAGTGCTATTTGATCCAGGGTCTACGTATTCGTATGTGTCCTCTTATTTTGCACCATACTTGGTCATGCCTAGTGATCTACTGAGTATTCCTGTTTATGTATCTACACCGGTGGGTGATTCTATCGTGGTCGATCGAGTCCATCGTTCTTTTGTTGTGGTGATTGGGGGTCTTGAGACCCGTGTTGATTTGTTGCTTTTAGGTATGGTCGACTTTGATGTTATATTAAGGATGGACTGGTTATCCCCATATCATGCCATCTTGGATTGTCATGACAAGACGGTGACCTTAGCTTGCCAGATTTGCCCAGTTTGGAGTGGAAAGGAACTCCTGGTCATTCTACCCGCAGTGTTATTTCGTACGTGAAGGCTCGGCGTATGGTCGAGAAGGGGTATTTGGCTTATTTGGCTTATGTGCGCGATTCCAGTGTTGAGGTTACCTCTATTGATTCGGTACCCGTGGTTCATGAGTTTCCTGAGGTCTTCCCTTCAGACCTGCCGGGGATGCCACCCGACAGGGACATTGATTTCTGCATTGATCTGGCTCCGGGCACCCAGCCCATTTCTATTCTGCCGTATCGCATGGCCCCGCCAGAGTTGAAAGAGTTGAAGGAACAGTTGCAGGAACAATTGCAGGATTTGCTTGGGAAGAGTTTCATTAGACCCAGTGTTTCTCCTTGGGGTGCTCCAGTTTTGTTCGTGAAGAAAAAGGATGGTTCGATGAGGATGTGCATTGATTACCGGCAATTGAACAAGGTTACAATCAAGAATAAGTATCCACTGCCGAGGATTGATGATTTGTTCGATCAACTTCAGGGTGCCAAGGTATTTTCAAAGATAGACTTGAGATCTGGCTACCATCAGTTGAGGATTAGGGCATCCGATGTCCCTAAGACAGCTTTCCGCACTCGGTACGGGCATTACGAGTTTTTAGTCATGTCATTTGGGTTGACAAATGCCCCAGCAGCTTTCATAGACTTGATGAACCGAGTGTTCAGGCCTTATTTGGACTCGTTCATGATAGTCTTCATTGATGATATATTGATATACTCCCGCAGTCAGGAGAAGCACGAGAAGCATCTCAGAATGGTTCTTCAGACTCTGAAGGATAGCCAACTATATGCAAAGTTTTCGAAGTGTGAGTTTTGGTTGAGTTTAGTTGCATTCCTGGGTCATGTCGTATCAGCAGAGGGTATTCAGGTTGACTCGAAAAAGATTGAGGCAGTCAAGAACTGGCCTAGACCAGCATCAGCTACAGAGGTTCCGTGTTTCTTAGGATTGGCAGGCTATTATCGTCGGTTCGTGGAGGGGTTCTCATCTATTGCAGCCTCGATGACCAGGTTGACCCAGAAGGGTTCCCAGTTCAGATGGTCGGACGAGTGTGAGGCGAGCTTTCAGAGGCTTAAGACAGCTTTGACTACGGCACCGATATTGGTTTTGCCCACAGGTTCAGGGCCTTATACAGTCTATTGCGATGCTTCACGTATTGGGCTTGGTGCAGTATTGATGCAGGGTGGAAAGGTCATTGCTTATGCTTCGAGGCAGTTAAAGATTCATGAGAAGAACTATCTAGTGCATGATTTGGAGCTGGCAGCCATTGTTCACGCATTGAAGATTTGGAGGCATTATCTTTATGGCGTGGCGTGTGAGGTGTTCACGGATCATAAGAGTCTTCAGTACTTGTTCAAGCAAAAGGAGTTTAATTTGAGGTAGAGAATGTGGTTAGAGTTGTTGAAGGATTATGACATTACCATCTTATATCACCGGGGGAAGGCCAATGTGGTGGCCGATGCTTTGAGTAGGAAGTCAGCTAGCATGGGCAGTCTTGCTTTTATTCCGGTCAGTCAGAGGCCGCTTGCCTTGGATGTTCAGGCTTTGGCCAGTCGGTTTGTGAGGTTGGATATTTCTGAGCCTAGTCGAGTGTTGGCTTGTACGGTCGCTCGTTCTTCATTATTGGACGTATCCGTGATCTGCAGTTTGATGATCCCCATTTGTGTGTCCTTAGAGACACGGTGCAGCGCGGAGGTGCCAAGAAGGTAACCTTAGATGATGATGGCGTTTTGAGATTGCAGGGGCGAGTTTCTGTGCCCAATGTTGATGGGATTCGAGAGTTGATTTTAGAGGAGGCCCATAGTTCCTGGTACTCAATTCATCCGGGCGCCGCGAAGATGTATCAGGATTTGCGGCAGCATTATTGGTGGCGTAGAATGAAGAAGGATATTGTGGCATATGTGGCACGATGTTTGAATTGTCAACATGTTAAGTATGAGCACCAGAGGCCTAGTGGTTTATTTCAGAGGATTGAGCTTCCCGAGTGGAAGTGGGAGGGGATCACTATGGATTTCGTTACTGGACTTCCGTTGACCCGGAAGAAGTTCGATGCAGTTTGGGTCATTGTTGATAGGCTGACCAAGTCAGCGCATTTCATCCTGGTGGCAGTTTCCTATTCATCCGAGAGGTTAGCTGAGATCTATATCCGGGATATTGTTCTCCTTCATGGTGTGCCGGTATCTATCATTTCGGACCGGAACGCGCAGTTTACCTCGCGTTTCTGGAGAATTTCAGTGAGAGTTAGGCGCCCAGGTGGAGTTGAGCACAACATTTCATCCTCAGACGGATGGGCAGTCCGACCGGACTATTCAGATATTGGAGGATATGCTCCGAGCTTGTGTTATTGACTTTGGAGGATCGTGGGATCAGTTCTTGCCTTTAGCAGAGTTTGCCTACAACAACAGCTACCAGTCGAGTATCCAAATGGCTCCTTATGAGGCTTTATATGGTAGGCAGTGACGATCTCCGGTTGGATGGTTTGAGCCGGGAGAAGCTCGGTTGTTGGGTACAGATTTGGTTCAGGAGGCCTTGGACAAGGTCAGGATCATTCAGGATAGGCTTCGTAGGGCTCAGTCCAGGAAAAAGAATTATGCAGATCGCAAGGTTCGAGATGTGGAGTTTATGGTTGGTGAGCGAGTATTTCCCCGAGTGTCGCCTATGAAGGGCGTGATGAGATTTGGGAAGAAGGGCAAGCTTAGCCCTAGGTTCATTGGTCCGTTTGAGATTCTTGATCGAGTGGGAGACGTGACTTATAGACTTGCATTTCCGCCTAGCTTATCAGCCGTACATCCAGTTTTTCATGTGTCCATGCTTCGGAGGTATCACGGCGATCCAGCCCACGTGTTAGATTTCAGCACTGTCCAGTTGGACAAGGACTTATCTTATGAGGGGGAGCCGGTAGCTATTCTAGACCGGCAAATTCGTCAATTGAGATCCAAGAGTTTCCCTTCTGTTCGTGTTCAGTGGAGAGGTCAGCCTCCTGAGGCATCGACCTGGGAGTCCGAGCTGCGGAGCCGTTACCCTCATTTATTTCCCAACACAGGCACTTCTTTCTTCTATCCGTTCGAGGACGAACGGTTGTTTTAAAGGTGGAGAATGTGACGACCCAAGGGGTTATCACCTATTTTATTACCCCATTTCGTACTCCTAAGGCCTTAAAAACCTCATTTTTAGTTGCCTCGATTTGTGTGCGCAGTCCGGGTGCGTAGCCGGACAACTTAAATATGAAATTATGTGAAAATGCTAAGATTTGATATTAAAATGAATAAATTTGACTTCGGTCAACATTTTGGGTAAACAGACCCGGGACTTGGGCGTATGCCCGGAATCGAATTCCAAGGTCCCAAGCTCGAGAAATGAATTTTTGAGTAAAATTGTTTTTTGAAAATATTTAAAGAAATTGAAAATGAAATATGATTGGAAAGTTATGGTATCGGGCCCGTATTTTGGTTCCGGCGCCCGGTACAGGTCATATATATGGTTTAAACACTTTTTGTGAAGTTTGGTTAAAATCGGATTTTGTTTGACGGGTTTCGGATTTAAAATGGAAAATTTGATGTTTTATGAAATTTGATAGAATTCATGAATTTTGAGGCCTAATTCGATGTATATGATGTTGTTTTGGTGATTTTAACGCACGGATAAGTTCGTAGGATGTTGTGGGAGTTATCTGTGAAATTTGGTATCATTCCGAGTTGTATAGGTCAGTTCGGCACGTTATTAGCGAAGTTTAGAAACCTTAAAATTCCTAAGTTTGGTTCTTGAGGTTTGGGGGTGTGATTTCGAGTTTCGGCATTGTTTTGAGTGTTCTGAAGGCTCGAACAAGTCCGTAATATGATTTGGGACTCGTTGGTATATTCGGACTAGGGCTCGGGTGGGCCCAGGAGCCTTCCGGGCACCTAACGGGGCTAAAAACCAGCAAACAAGGCTGTTGGTGCACCTGCTCTGGTGTGACCACAGGTGCGATTGCCCAGCATCACAGGTGCGAGACCGCAGGTGCGGTCCCAGGCGTCGCAGGTGCGATCATCACTGGGCTGGCCAGCCATCGCAGGTGCAGAGCATTTCTCGCAGGTGCGAGACCGCAGGTGCGGTCTAAACTTCGCAAGTGCGATCCCCGACCCCCTAGCCCAATTTCGCAGGTGCAAGATTCTTCTCGCAAGTGCGAGACCGCAGGTGCGGTCCCCAGATCCGCAGGTGCGAGTTCATTGTTCAGGCAGTGAGTTTTAAAAACGGGTTTTAAACCCATTTTTCTCATTTTCCATCTTTTTCCTTAGGCGTTTTCCTCCATTTTTAAGAGCTATCAACTAGGTCTCAGAAGGTAAGTGAATTCCACCTGGAAATTTGTTTCATGCATGCATCCTAGCCTAATTAACTACATAAACTAGTGCAAAAATTCAAGAAATTGGGTAGTAACCTAGAACTTGTGATCACTTTAAAATTTTCTGTTAATTGGCCATGAAATTAAGTAAAAATCATATATTTATGATCCTTAGGCTTTGGGTGAGTGTTCCCTTCGAGAATTTCAAGAATCCGAGCGAGCGGGCCCGGTGTCGAATTTTGATAATTTTGGAAGAATGCTAGGAAATGGATAATTAGGCCATGTAATTGAATCATTGAATCCTTATTGATATACTTGAGTTGATTATGTCTAGATAGTACCATTCCGGAATCAAATTCTAAAGGAAATGCGGTGTTAGAGGGTTGATTGCTATACTTTGGACCCGAGGTAAGTGTTTGGTCTAACCTTAGCTTGAGGGAATAGGAGTAGAGTATAATTGTCTACTTGCTAATTGTCAAATACGATGTATAGGCATGGTGACGAGTATCTATATATTGGTCTCTAGCATGACCGTGAGTCCATATATTGTGAATATTCTGATTTGTGGTAATTTCCATGCTTATTGATGATTTCTATATGTTGTGAAGAATATGTGAAGGGAATTGTAATCTTTAAACTCTGTTGGAGCATTGGATCATATTGTAATACGAATGATGAAGATATATGAGATAATTGTATCCTTTGGAGTATTAGCTCAAATTGTTATACGAATGATGAAGATATATGAGATAATTGTATCCTTTGGAGAATTGGCTCAGATTGTAATAGGAATGATGAAGATATATGAGATAATTGTATCGTTTGGAGCATTGGCTCAAGTAATAGAGTAAATTATGAAATTAAGTGAAAGAAAGGGAAGGAGCTACTAAAATATACCCTTGCCGGGTCATTGTTGCTTTCTATATTGTCTCCCTTATTGGGATGTTGAGATTACTGCTATTGTTCCCTTGCCGGGATTTAATTGTTTAATTGATGTTCCCGTGCCGGGATTAAATTGTTTAATTGATGTTCCCTTGCCGGGATTTCTATTTTTACTCTGTTTACTCCCTTGACCTTGTTGTGATTGTTGTTTGGGTGAGGATGAGTGCTAAAAGCACGAACGGTGATGCCGTGCCGTGTTTTATATTTATTATGCACGAGGGGACATTCCGTGCCATGTTTATATTGATTATGCATGAGGGGACATTCCGTGCCATGTTTATATTGATTATGCACGAGGGGACATTCCGTGCCATGTTTTATATTATTCTTATGAACGAGGGGACATGCCGTGCCGCATCTTTCACTGTTTAATCTGTGTTGTCATTTCCCGTTATTATTTTTAGATATTTCAGGCTGTTGTTTTCATTTCTGTCATTTCAGTATTTCCTATCTCTTACCCCCAGTATGTTCTCCCCGTAATTGTATTGTTGTTTAGTTTCTGCTATACTATTGAACTGCACAGGTACACTTTGTTGTCGTGTCTTAGCCTCGTCACTACTTCGCCGAGGTTAGGCTCAGCACTTACTCAGTACATGGGGCTGGTTGTACTGATGCTACACCTGCACTTCTTTATGTTGTGCAGATTACGCATCCGGACCTAGACGATATCATTAGTGGGAGTGTCTTCCAGCTTATCATAGAGGTTTCAAGGTATACCCGCTGGCATTCGTGAGCCTTGGCGTCTCTTCCATCCCTTTGTCTTCACTGATGTCTTGTTTTTCCCTATTTCAGAGACAACTATGTATTCTCTTTTCAGACTTGTATTTAGCACTCTTATAGACAGTTCGTGAGTTTGTGACTCCAGGTTTTGGGAAAATTTACGCGTTGTTGTATTATGTTGTCCTTATTTAGTTTGAAACCATATTTATTTCCGCTGTTAAATTGTGAACCGTTTAGTTTATCCTATTAAATTGATGTTAATATGCTAGTTTACCTATGCACGTTGACTTGTCTAGCGGGTTCAATGTTAGACGTCATCACGGCCCGATGGTGGGATTTCGGGGCGTGACAAAATCACTCAAACTACCGAAAGGTATAGAGTGAGTACTTAGCTGTGATTTCTATATTACGACCCCGACCAATCAAACTTGCCCTAGAACTTACAACCCATTAGGTAACCACCTAGGTGGAAGTCACGACCCTAGACCCTTTTATCAATTGAAAAGCAACTCAAAACCAAAATTATTATCTCTTAGTTTTCTAATTGCAAACAATAGAACAAGGTAGAAGTAGAACAACAACCAATATTGTAGAAGTGTAATCTGGGCCAAAACATACATTCACGCTAAATATATAACTAATCCCTATTCTAACTCCCTGTGGATTCGATCCTGTCCTTATTTGGGTTTATTATTGCATCGACCGCCTCACTACCTAATTGTGGTGTGAGTTTGGGCGAGATTAGTTTTTGGTGCCGTTGCCGGGGAGTTAAACGGATTTAGCTATGTATCTAGGTTTTTGTGTGTTTTGTCTTTATTTCCTTCCAAGTCATTAATTTTGTTTTTGAAATTTCATATAGGTATGAAATGGCTCTCAACAACGAGACCATCAGAAATTTGTGATTGGGGGAGGAGGTGGACGATGATCAAGGAGACGCGATTCATCCCGAACCTCAAGTAAATAGGCGAGGCTGACCGCCTCATGATAATGTCCCTGCCCCTCCACCGCACCTCCACCAAGAGCGGCAACGCACCGGGTGTTGCCAAATGAGGGTTATGCAAGTGATATAGTCCCTCCCCGTATTAGGGCGAAAAACTTCCAAATCACCAACGTGATGCTTGCACTACTTGAGCAACGAGATTTCTTCACCGGAGCTCCGCACCAAAATGCTTACAAGCATCTCAAGGGGTTTGTCGATACTTGTTAGGGGAGCAAGCAAACAAATGTTTTTGAGGATGCACTATGTTTGAGGCTATTTCCCTCTTATCTACGGGGAAAGGGTTTGGACTGGTTACAGAGATTACCCAATCATTCCATCCATACTTGGGATGAGTTGGCCGAAAATTTCATCGACAAATTCTTCTCTCCGGGGAATATGGCTATACTAAGGGATGAAATTATAGCGTTCAAGCAAGAGCCCAATGAGACATTGCACGATATTTGATCATACCATGGTTAAGAAGTGCCCGAACAATCATATGACCGAGGCCATGATCCAAAAAACCTTCTACAGGGGGATCAACACAAAAAAATCAGTGTGTGGTAAATCAACTCGCCGGGGGTAACTTCATGAACACGCCTTATTTTGAAGCTTGTGAAATTTTGGATGAGATGGCAGATACTTCGTCGGCGTGGCAAAGTAGGGCCAACGTTCCTCAAGGTGACCCAAATGTCATTCACCTACACAAGGAGCTACATGATCACGGGCAAGCTATTGCTGAGTTGACAACCACAATTAACCAATTGGCCAAGGCTCAGCTTCAACAGTTTTAAGGTCCGAAACAAGTGAATGCTATGGAAGGGGTGAACATGATGTTGAATAAGAGACGGCAAAGAGGTCAACAAGTATAAAATCGTCCGGAACAATTTGAGCAAGATGATAGTGGGTATGATCAAGGTGGTTCATATAATGAGTAAGAAGAAAAGGTGCAATATGTAAACAATTATCAAGGTCAAAGAAACAATGCTCCAAATCAACAACAATGGAGATCACAAGGAAACCAAGGAAATTGGCACAACCAAGGTCACCAAGGAAATTCGAGTGGTGGAAACAACAACCAAGGCAATTGGGGAAATAACAATAATCAAAGCAATTGGAATAATCAAGGTAACCTAGACAATTAGGGAGGCAATAATCAAGGTAATTGGGGTGGCAACAATCAAAGCAATTGGGGAGGAAACAATAATCAAGGGGGTTAGAACAATAACAATCAAGGGAATCAGGGGTCAGGCTTTCAAAGTCCCCCGATGTATCAACAACCAAACAACCCACCTCCATATCTGTCGAAAGGTTCTAGTTCTTCCAATAGTGAAATGGGGTGGATTGAAAATATATTCAAGCAAATGATGGAGAAAAATGCTGACTCCAATGCTCAATTAGCCTCCACAACATGTCCATCCGAAATTTGGAGGTTCAACTTGGCCAAATTTCTCAAGCTTTAAATACTTGACCTAAGGGGGCACTACCTAATACGGTGGTGAACCCGAAGGGTGGGAACAATACGAGCATGAAATGGACGTAACAACAAGAAGTGGGAGAGGTGGAGTTGCAAGTACCTCAAACCAAAGAAGAGTACTAGATGATGATGTGTTGGTTCAATAAGATGGCATGCCAAGCAGTGATGTTCAAGCTAATGAAGAGGTGAGAATTGGCATTGATGAAAGTGTGGAGGAGACACAAGAGGAAGTGAATCCGTCTAGGGATCACGTGATAGACATACCGGATCCGATAGTGCAAAAGGCCAAGGAACCCTTGCCAGGGCCTCCTCCTCCATATCCTTAAAGACTCGCAAAGCAAAACAGTGGGAACCAATTCATGAAATTTATTGATATGATGAAGAGTTTGTCCATAAATGTGTCGTTAGTTGAAGCCTTAAAACAAATGTCGGGATATGACAAGTTCATGAAGGATTTGGTAACAAAGAAGAGATCAATGAATTGTGAAACGATCAAAATGACACATCAAGTGAGTGCTATTGTTCACTCCATAGCTACAAAGTTGGAAGATCCCAACGCCTTCACAATCTCTTGCACCATTGGGAGCGCCAATTTTGCCAAAGAATGATATGATTTAGGGGGCAAGTATAAACTTGATTCCCTACTTTGTGTACAAAATTTTGGGGATTGGGCAACTAAGACCCACATCTATGAGATTGCAAATGGTGGATCGGACAATGAAAAAGCCATAGGGGATAATTGATGATTAGTTTGGGTTGACTAGTCCATCCTTCCCGGCAAATTTAGTGATCCTTGACTATGAGGTTGACTACGAGTTGCTTATTATCTTGGGGAGACCTTTCCTTTATACGGGGAAGGCCCTAGTTGATGTGGAAGCCGGTGAGCTCACCGGTTGGCGATGAAAAAGTGGTGTTCCATGTATGCAAATCAATGAGGAAGTCAAATAGCAACGAAGTTTATTCGTTCACATATCTAGTGACCTAAGTAATTGTTGATGACACAAGTGATGTGATGAATGTTGGGGACACCTTGGAATCTGTGTTGCTACATCATGATGAGGATGAGAAGGAAGGCTTTGTGGAATGTGTCAATGATTTGCAAGGAATGGGGTCATATATTTATGAGCCCAGAAAATTATCCTTGGATCTATAGAACAGGAAGACTCCTCCAACAAAGCCCTCAATCGAAGAGCCTCCCACCTTGGAGTTAAGGCATTTGCTTTCACACCTCAGATATGAGTTTCTTGGCCCTTATTCCACTTTACTTATTATTATTTCTTCGTGCTTAACTAACGTGCAGGTAGATTCTACCTTGGCGGTGCTCCAAAGGAGGAAGAAAGAAATAGGTTGGACATTGGCGGATATTCAGGGTATAAGCCCCGCCTTTTGCATGCATAAAATTATTCTAGAGGAGGATTCCAAACCCTCCATGGAACATCTAAGAAGATTTAATGAAGCTATGCAAGAAATAGTGAAGAAGGAAATCATCAAATAGTTGGATGCTGGTGTTGTTTACCCCATTTCCGATAGTTCGTGGACCTTTCCAGTGCAATGTGTGCCAAAGAAAGGGGGTATGATTGTGATAACAAATGAAAAAATTGAATTGATCCCCACAAGAACTGTCACCGAGTGGAGAGTGTTCATAGACTATAGGAAGCTCAACAAAGTCACTCGGAAAGACCATTTTCCGCTTCCATTTCTTGATCAAATGTTAGATAGGTTGACCAGACGTGCTTTTTATTTCTTTCTTGATGGATAATACGGATATAATAAGATTCTTATTGCTCCTGAAGACCAATAGAAGATCACTTTCACTTGTCCCTAAGGCACTTTCGCATTCTCGCGGATTCCATTTGGGTTATTCAATGCACCAACAACTTTTCAACTATGTATGATGGCCATCTTCACCAATATGGTGGACTTTCTTGAGGTTTTCACGAACAATTTTTTTGTGGTGGGGAATTCTTTTGAGTAGTGGTTGGACAACTTGGACAAGGTATTGCCACGATGTGAGGAAACTAACTTGGTTTTGAATTGGGAGAAGTGTCACTTCATGGTCAAGGAATGCATTGTCCTCGGTCACAAGATTTCAAAGAATGGTATTGAGGTTGATAAAGCCAAAATTAAGTTGATATCCAAACTCCCTCCCCCTACTTCCATGAAGGGAGTTGATGAGCTTTCTATGTCATGCGGGGTTCTACCGCCGATTCATCAAGGACTTTTCTAAGGTGGTAAACCCCTTTGTGCAAACTTTTGGACAAGGATGCCAAGTTCCATTTCAATGAAGATTATATTAAGGCATTCGAATTACTCAAGTATAAGTTGACTACTACTCCTATTATCACCGCACCAAATTGGAGCTTACCTTTTTAGCTCATGTGTGATGCGAGCGATGTGGCAGTTGGAGCGGTATTGGGGAAATGTCTTAATAAGATCTTCCATCCGGTCAACTATGCTAGTAAGACCATGAACGAGACCCAAGTAAACTATACAATGACCGAGAAAGAACTCCTTGCTATTGTCTTTGCTATGGAGATGTTCCGCCCATAGTTGATGGGTACAAAGGTGATTGTTCACACCGACCATGCGGCACTTCAATATTTGATGAGAAAGAAAGATTCTAAGGCAAGATTGATGTGGTGGGTACTTCTTTTACAAGATTTTGATCTTGAGATTCAATACCGCAAGGGGAGAAAGTGGCGGACCACTTGTCCCGATTGGAGGAGGAGGGGAGGCCACATGATGGACTTGAGATAAATGATTCATTCCCTGACGAGCAACTCCTATCAATTTATATGACTAGGATGCTATGGTTTGCCTATGTGGCCAATTATCTTATGAGTGGCATTGTATCAAATGAGTTCTCTTCAAACCAAAGGAAGAAGCTCAAACGGGACCGCCTAGACTACTATTGGGATGAGCCTTATCTCTTCAGAATTTGTACTGATGTGTGATCCGAAGATGTGTACCAGAAGAAGAACAATTGGGAATTATTAAGGCTTGCCTCTCTTCACCATATGGTGGTCACCATTGTGGAGCGAGAACGTCTACAAAGGTGTTAAGTTATGGATTCTATTGGCCTACTCTTTACAAGGACGCTAGCGATTGCGTCAAGCATTGTGATGTATGTCAAAGGACTGGTGGGATTTCCAAGAAAATGAGACGCCCTCACCACCATCTTGGAGATTGATATATTTTTTATTTGGGGCATTGATTTTATGGGTCCGTTCGTGAGTTCATGTGGGAACACCTATATATTGGTAGCTACGGATTACGTGTCGAAGTGGGTTGAAGTCGTGGCTTTTCCCAATGATGAAGCTCGGAGTGTGGTAGAATTCTTGAAGAAGAACATATTCACAAGGTTTGGTACTCCAAGGGCCATTATTACTGATGGGGGATTGCACTTTTGCAACAAAGCTTTTGATACTTTACTCTCCAAGTATGGTGTCACTCACAAAGTGTCGACCCCCTACCATCCTCAAGCAAGTAGACAGGTTGATGTCACGACCCCAAATCCTAATAGGTCGTGATGGAGCCTATCGTGGAACTAGGCTAGCCAACCATCACATAACTACACATTTGTTTTAATATAATTTCTCAAAAATTAATAATAATGAGCAACAGAGTATAAAAATTTTCTCTAAGTCTTTAAGCAAACATAATAATATAATCTACTATCTAAACAAATCCCCCAGGACTGGAGTCAACCGATCACGAGCATCTAAGAACAAAACTAACACTGCTAATGTCATAAACCATGTCTCGGAATAAAATACTAATACTAATGAAGGAAGGGAAATGGAGAAGTTGCGGACGCTGGACAGCTACCTCGAAATCCCAAAAGTTGATGATAACGAACTCGGATGGCTACTGCTCTGAACCAGTACCTGGGTCTGCACACAGAGGTGCAGGGAGTAATGGTGAGTATGCCAACTTAGTAGTAATGAAAATAAATCACAGTCTGAAGAATAGAAACACACAACAACAAATACACCAATCCACAAAAACCATAATATATCAAGTCTCAATAAAGTATACATAAGTTCGAAAACCAGTTCCCGTAAAAATCCTTGAAACAAGTATAATTTCAAATATTTCTCAGTAAAACTCCCAAAATATCAGTTTGAAAGATGAAACGAATCATAATAAAAAACTCATCAAAATATCATTTTTAAACCGCTCCTCGGGCAAAATCATAACTCGTAATCAGTCGCTCAGCACCTTACCATCACTCAATAACAGTCACTCAGCACCTCACAGTCACTCAACATCAGCCCCTCGGCCAACCTCACTGTCACTCATGCTTCCCAATTACTCATCACTCAGCACTCGGCACTCGCACTCAGTAGGTACCTGCGCTCACTGGGGGTGTGTATAGACTCCGTAGGGGCTCCTACAGCCCAAGAGCTATAAACAAGCCAAATCATGGCATCAATCACTCTCAGGCACTCGACCTTTCTCATATCATAACATCCTCACAATATTGGCCCTCGTCCTCACTCAGTCAGACACTCTCAACATGCCACTTGGGCCATAAATAAACGGGGTTCTCAACCCAAAAATAGTATTTCATTTCAAGAAATAGTAATATCATCAAATCGGAGTGCCAACAATTTCACAAGAAAGACTGAGTGTAAAATCATAGTTTCAAAGTGAGGAATATCAGTAAAACAGCCCCCAAGGGCTTAAAACAGATTGTCACTAGGCCCTAAACATGGCTTACATCCCAAATATATCAAAACATGATAATACTATAATATATACTTTAAAAGCAGTTTCGCAACTCAATAGTTACCTAAAAAGAAACATTTTTCCAATTTCCAGTTTGTGCACGCCCCACACTCGTCATCCAGTGTGTGCGTCACTCCAAAATTCGTGAAATGATGTAAAGTCCGGAGTTTCACACCCTCAGGACAGGATTAAAGACATTACTTACCTCAAACTAGCCCGAAAAGCTATTCTGCAACACGCCTCTAGAATCAACTCCTGAGTACTCCAAATCTATCAAGTTCAGATTTTTCACATCAAATTATGCTAAGGGGATGAATTCCAATTGAAAAATATCAATTTTAGCACAAAACCCGAAATTAGTCAAAACCTGACCCCCGGTCCCGCATCTCGGAACTCAAAAAACTATATACCAAAATTATCCTCATCATCTCACGAGTCCGTACATATAAAGAAATCTGAAATCAGAGTCCGTTTGACCCCTCAAATCATCCCTAAAAGGCCTCTTAAACTCAAGCCCTAATTTTACCTTTTTCTACTGATTTTCCCCAATTAAAAACTGTTAAGTTGGTCCTTAATCACATATAATCGAGTTATTGGGTCCAAAATCCTTACTTCAATGAAGAACAATCGTCTTCCCTCTTCAAAATCGCTCCAAAAGCTCAAATCTCGTTCAAAAATGGAAGAAAACTCAGACTGCTCGTTATATATACACTGTCCAGAATTCACGCGGTACTATTCACGCGGTACTGTTCATGAGGTATTGTTCATGCTGCTGTGAAAAAAATGCAGCAACTTTTCATCTAGTCTAAATTGATCCGTTAACATTCCGAAATCCACCCGAGGCCCTCCGAATCTCAACCAAATAGACCAACACATCCCAAAATACAATACGAACTTAGTCGAGTCTTCGAAACATCAAAACACCAAAATCACATCGAATTCAAGCGTGTGAACTTTGAAATTTCTAAATTCCACCAACGATGCCGAAACTATCCAAAACACCTCCGATTGATCTGAAAGTTTGCACACATAACCAAAATAACATTACGAACCTGTTCCAACTTTCAGAATTCTATTCCGACCCCGATAGCCTATTTTCCACTGCCGACCGAAAATTGCCAAAAACTAACTTTTGCCAATTCAAGCCTAATTCTACACCGGACATCACAAAAATACTTCGGACACACTCCTAAGTCCCAAATCACCTAACGAAGCTATCCGAGCTATAAAATCCACATTCCGAGGTTGTTTACCAATAAGTCAACTCTCAGTTGACTTTTCCAACTGTAAGGTTATTTTTAAAGACCAAATGACTAAATTCTTGCTATAGCCATTCCGATTCCGAGCCTACCAACTCTAACACATCATAAACAGTATAACCAACCTATGACAAGGAAAAAACATGAATAATAATGAAATTTCTTTGCGAACGACCCGCCGGGTCGTTACATATTCACCAACCGGGAGATAAAGAGTATTTTGTCAAAGACTGTGAATGCCAAACGGACCGATTGATCGAAGAAACTTGAAGATGCTCTTTGGGCTTATAGGGCCTCTTACAAAACAGCAATTGGTATGTCTCCGTATCGGTTAGTGTTTGGGAAAGCTTGTCACATTCCATTTGAACTTGAGCACAAGGCCATGTGGGCATTGAAGAAGCTTAATCTTGAGTGGGATGTAGCTGCCAACTTAAGGGTGGAACAATTGAATGAGCTTGATGAGTTCCGGTTCCATGAATATTCAAGTTTGTCCTTGTATAAGGACAAGATGAAGTATCTCCATGACAACTATATCCAGAATAAAGAATTTAAAGAGGGCGATCTTGTGTTATTGTTCAATCTCGGTTGCGGATGTTTCCGGGAAAGTTGAAATCCAAGTGGAGTGGCCCATTTGAAGTTGTGCATCTGACACCCTTTGGTGCTCTAGATTTGAAAAATAAGAATGATGAGGTTTTTAGAGTTAGTGGCCACCGGGTTAAACATTATTTTGGCAAGGTTGATGATGGCCATGTTGTGGCGTTGCTTCATTTCAAGTGATTGATAGTAACTTGCATCATGTTGCGACGTTAAATCAGGCGCTTTTTGGGAGGCAACCCGTGTTTCTTTTCATTTTCTTATTTGTCTTCTTTTTTAGATAGGTTTTGTATTGAAATAACTGGTTTTGAAGTGAATTCCAGGAAAAATTTGGAAAAATTGGCCAAGTATGGAATTCATGCGGACCACACCAAAAATATACGGACCACACAGAAGGATCCGTGGCCGCACAATTCCTTGTGTGGACGCACAACTGGGTACCAAAAAATTTCAACTCTCTGAAGTTGGATTTGAAGAAAAAGGGCCATTATGCGGCCACACTCAATAGTTTGTGGATCACACAGGATTATACGACCACACTCATTTTTTGTGCGGATCGCACAACATTGTTCACTCCAGGTAAGGAGTGCGGACCTCACTTAGAAATATGCGGCCACACCCAGGTAAGTCATGAACCGCCTTTGTTATGGTATAATAGGGCTTTTCACCACTATTCACACTTTACGCTCTCTGAACTCCCAAGCCTTAGTAAACACTATGAAATACGAAAAATTGTTCCACAATCACACTCACTTCATCAAGCTAGATTCCTACTTGCATCACCCACTACTGGTATATTCATCATGTAGATTTTTGTTCATTTTTCTCAAATTTTGTTTTTGATTTCTTTGAGTAGTTTAGTTAATTTTAGGCCTAGAAATGTCAAATGTGCTTAATTTGTGCTTCAAAATCATGTAGGTGGTTACGTACATGCTCATTAGGGATTGGGTAGACCAATAATTGTGTCAATTTATGCACACCATGCTTAATCTTTGAAAATTTGGCAAGAACCCTAATTTCAATGCCGATACAGCTCAAATTGTGCGACCACACTCTAAATTTGGCGTCCGCAGAAGAAGTGTGTGTCCACATGAAAATATGTTCGGTCCGCATTCTATAGTTCAGAGAGCCAGTAATTTTAGTTTGGGACTTGTGCGGCCGCACTCAAAATTGTGTGGTCCGCAATCGAGGTTATGCGGCCACACTTCAAAAGTGTGCGTTCGACACTAGGCAGTCTGCGGCCGCACCCAGATTTGTGCGGATCGCACTGTCTCATTATGGAATGCTTGTCTGCAATTGTGCTTCAACTGTTTTCTTTGCTTTGAATTCAACTGACAAATGTAACTTGTATTGCAGACAATGGTTAGATCCCGCGACAGAGGTGATTTATCAAAAGGGAGGGGTGAGCCCTCCTGGGTCCGAGGTCGAGGCAAGAGTAACCTACCCCTTGCCATTCAAAAAAAAATAAGCAAGAAAGCAATTGCAAACAGAGTACCTGAGTCCTCGGACACCAGTGAATATGCCCCATCTAGGAAACCTCCACTCTATAGAGGTCCAACCTGAACCTCAGGTCCAACCACCTCAACCCACTGGGCACTATCAACTGCACAATGATCCTACAGACAGTTCCTCCGCTGAGTCTGAGGCGGGAATCCAGGGTTCCGAGCCCTCCTCTTCACCTACCCCTATGGCACCTATTAATATAGATGATGATGACATCCCGGACGAAGGTAGAGGGGGTGACACTCCTGTGAGTGGTCTTGAAAGGACAAAGAAAAAGGAAATATGGGAGGATAGATTCTTCAGCTTGACGGTGATCAACAAATTCAGGGAGTTGTGGCCAAAAAGGTTGCTCACTCTGGAGAGACAATTATTGATGAAGGATTTGGATATTCATAATCCAAATGTCCTTAGGAAACTCCAGGAATGAAAGGGGTGGAAGTGGTTCAATCACCCGGTCTTAGATACAAATGAGCATTTGATCAGGGAGTTCTACGCCAACATAGCTCATATCAAGGCGGGAAAAGAAGTGACAAAAGTGAGGAATTTGAAAGTTTGTTTTGATGCCCACACTTTGAATACTTATGTGGGTTTTGAGCAAGTGGAAGCGATCCAATATTTGGAGAAGTTAGCTTTGGGTGAAGCAAATCTCCCTTGGCTAGCTGAGATTCTGGCTGCCCCAGGACCACCACCACAATGGATCACAACAAGAGTGCCTATTATCCGGGATACCCTTAACTTCGAAGCTAAAGGGAGGAAAACTTTTGTGTGCAACAGAATTGATCCAAGCCTGAATGAGAACAACTTCCCACTTCCCCGAGAAGTTCTGGTGGCTTCTATTATGGTGGGGTACCCGATCAATGTGGGTGCTATAATGTCAACCATAATCTCATTGGCGGTCCATAAAAATGAAAAGTCCTATCCCTTTCCGAACACCCTCATAGAGTACTTCAATGATGCAAAGGTGGAGCCAAGGCAATATGACACAAAGGTAAAAGCTAAGAAGCATTGTACTTGGTATCACTTGCAGGGTGCGTACAACCTAAAGTTTAAAGTGACGGACACTACCAAAGCTGGCCAGTCTGACGAGCCAGCAGTGGTAGGTTCAAAGGCTGCTGCTGCGCCATCTTCAGCTCCCATTCCTACCACAGCAGCCAGTTCTTCCTCCGGGACAGCCGCCATGTCACCACCATCATCCTTCAGGTCTCCCAGTTCAGTTCCAGTGTCATCCTCATCTACCTATCCTCTCACTTTGTTGCGAGTCTCTCATACTTTGGAGAGCCTCAAACACTGGATGCAGACAGCCATTTCTAAGTTGTCTTACATCTCCAGTACTGTTGCAGCACAATCCTCTATTCCATTAATGCCACAAGTGCCTTCGTCAGTGGAGGAAACTTTGAAGAAGATTCTGGACAACTAGCAGACTATTATGGTCACTCTGGTAGCTCAGGGGGTTCCATTGAGGAGTTGGCCAAGCAAGTGAAGAAAATGAGAAAGTCCCAGGCCTCAAAGAAGATAGTGGAAAGTTTGAGACTAGAGGTGAAGAAGTTAGTAGCAGCAGGTGACTAGCCCTTTGACCTATCGACGGAGGCACCATCAGGAGAGGATGGTCAGTCTGATGAGCCAAATCTCACTGCCCCCACTGTTGAGGAGATGCTTCGGCTGCTCACCAACCCTATGGTCCCTCAGCCCGGAGATGATGATATACAATAAGAGGAGACCGAGGGTGGCGAGGCTGATAGTCACCCCGAGACCACATAGGGAGTTTTCTTTACTCTCTACCCTCTTATGTTTTGTTTTGCTAAGCATTAGGGACAATGCTTGCTCTTTTTCTAGGGGTTGGTCTATTTTGATATTTTGATGATTTGGATGACTGTCTATGATATTTGATCACATTTTGGGCCTGTAATAACTTAAATACTCTTTTCCCTTTTTCTTTTATCTTTACTCTATCCCTCATTATGTATATAATCATCCCTATTTTATATATTCATTTTTTTACCTTTAGTAGTTTATTTCATTGCTTCTTCGTTTTGCTTTCCTAATAGTATAGCTTCTTAATTACTTTATTAGCTTTCTTTTGATTTGTTAACTTCATCTTATGTTTAAACGAATAATAAGCCTTTGATTTTCTTAATGCCACGGTTCTTTCCAAAGGCGGGTCTTGTATGAACCGAGTGACTCTTCCCAACGATGGATGGTGTGACAACCTTCTTAAGGAATTGAGTCAGTTTTTGATGTTTAGGTAAAAACAAATAGTGTAATGAATAAATAAGACTCGATCATGTTTTACTTGATACGAATACACTTAACTATGCGTTTATGGTTAAAAATAAGTTTTTGTAATAAATAGCTCTAGTTAGTGACCTTGTGAATCTTGTGTTGACTTAGGCAATCATCATATGGTTTAGTTGAACCGTAGAGATTTTCAATCTTGAATGCGGTTTTTGTGGACCCTCAAATTCTGTCTCTTTAACAATCCGGTTGTGTGGAGGTGATGTATTTTTTTACAAGTCCAAGAACCCATGCGAATGGTCTGGAACTTGCCCCGAATGTGTTTCTAGACGAAATTCTAAGTTAGCTTGGCTTGAGAAGTGATTGTAGGCCCTCCTTAGCCCGTTTTGAAACCTTCCATGGCCCACCAATGATTTCATCCTTAGTAAACCCTTTTGATCCTAAAGTCTTTCTATTCAATAACCACATTACAAGCCTTTAACCGTTTTATAGTGACTCTCTCTTGGCACCCGACTTTTCTTTAGCACTCATGTGATTCGAATGGTAAGAACATAAGTTTGGGGGAGAGACTGGGAGTTTAAAAATGGTTTCAAGACACAAAATGACAAAAGAAATGAAAAAGAGGAAAAGGCAAAGAAAAAGAAAGGAAGAACAAAGAAAAACACAAAAAGAAAGTGAATAATGTGAAAGGGTTGAAAAGATGCAAAAGAAAGAAAAATTGCAAAGCATAAAGAAAGGAAAGAAGGAGATCGTGAATAGCATGAAAAAGAAAGAGTGATGTCAAGTTTCCCTAATCCCCCTAAGGGAAAATAAAATGACTCAAAGAGTCGGCAAGGTATGAGCCAACAAGAGAATATGAAGTGCTAAAGGAAAGATGAACCGATTCGAATCCGATATTACCCTCCTTAATCCAAAAGCCTTCATTACATGCCGAAAAATCCCTACGTGATTTCAAGCCGAGAAAGCTTACATTAGTGGTGATCTACATGAAGGGTAATCATATGGTACTTAGACTCGGGCTTGTGACATTCTTTTGAGAGTGATGAGCGAGTCTTCCTCGAGTCATTGTTTTGAATTCTTCATTCGTGAGTGAGATGAGATTCTGGAGAGTATAGGAGGAGGAGTTTGGGGTCCACAATGATTTGCATGAGAGTGCGAGCTTCATTGATGAACAAAGTCAACCTTGATGCTCAAGTGTCACATTAGAGCCATTTGTGCTTCAATTTTAAAATCATAGGCTTGTTAATGATTCATGAGCGTGTGGGTAATTGTTGGTCCCAATTTATTTGTTTTTTTGACTCAACTTAGGCCAGCTAAAGTATCCCTTTTTCTAATGGAGGTGGGAATTAACTTAATTGCTTGAGGACAAGCAGAAGCTTAAGGGGGAGTTGATACGTAGGGATTTTGACTTCTTATTTGCTCTCTTGTGTTTTAGCTCGAAAATGCTTAAAGGTATCCCAAGAACTAATGAATGACGTTGCTTGCAGGAATATTGGGAAACGAGCTAAAGAAGTGAAAATCAACTCAAAAAGGAGTCAAAATTGAACAAGGACCAAAACAGGACAAAACTGCTTATAGTGCGGACCGCAAAATACTGTGTGCGGTCACAAACAATGAAGGAACCCTGTCAAACTCAACCTCAGAGTATGCAGACCGCATAATATTGGTGCGGCGCAGAAGAGAGGTTCAGAGACTTGGAAATTTTCAGCAATTGAAGTGTGCGTCCGCAGAAGCCAGTGTACGTCCGCAGAAGCCAGTGTGCGGCCGCATTCACTAATACGCAGACCATACGATTTTTGTACGGTCACAAAAGCCAAGGGTGCGACCGCACTCAGAATGTGCGGTCCGCACAACTAGATGAAGTGCGGTCACATATCACTTTTATGCGACCGCAGAAGGCCCTGTTGACCAGTCAAGCTCAGAGTGCAGACCGCACTCAGAATTATGCGATCGCATAACCTCCGCAGGGGTATTTTTGTCAGATATTTGCAGCTTAGTATAAATAGGAATTTTTGTCATTTTTAGGTTAAGTTTAGTTTTGGGAGAGCACCTGTGCCTTTTTTCTTCACTTTTTAAAGTAATTTTTTACTAGATTTATCTCCAAACACTATATTTTCTTCCCATAGTTAATTATTATGAATTCTATCTTTATTTATTCTTTAATTTTTGTATTTTTCATGAGTATCTAAATTTCTAGCTAGGGTTGTGACCCAACCCTAGTGTGGGTAATGGGTGTTTAATTTAGGGCTTGTTTGTCATTGAGTTAGTGATATTTAGCCTAGTTCTTGCTTGAATCTAGAATTAATGGTTGAAAACATTTGATTCATGCCTAATTGACTTAGTATCTACTTTAGAAAGAGGGACTAAGTCTAGGAAAACTTGGACAACAAAAAATTAGGGTGAACTCAAGAAATTGATATCCCAATTAAAGGGTTGAATGTAGAGATAGTAAGACCCGACTTGAGCTACTTATTTTATGCAATACATGTTTGGGCTTGAGAAATCCAAATTGAGCAAAATCATTCAAACTACCGAGAGGTATAGAGTGAGTACCGAAGTGTGATTGCTATATTACGACCCGAACCAATCAAACTTGCCCTAGAATTTACAGCCCATTAGGTAACCACCTAGGTTGAAGTCACGACCCTAGACTCTTTTATCAATTGAAAAACAACTCAAAACCAAAAATATTGTCTCTTAGTTTTCTAATTGAAACCAATATAACAAGGTAGAAGTAGAACAACAACCAATATTGTGAAAATGTAATCTTGGCCAAAACATACATTCACGCTAAATATATACCTAATACCTATTCTAACTCCATGTGGATTCGATCCCGACCTTAGTTGGGTTTATTATTGCATCGACCGCCTCACTACCTAATTGTGGTATGAGTTTGGGCGAGATCACCCTAGAAGGATTGAAGGTGTTTGTTCCCCCATTCACTAGGATGAAGATGTTTGATAAGCTAATGCAAGATCTGATTAACTTAGTTAGCCCAGGAGGAAAGTTGAACACATGTAGTGTGTCCCTAATGAAGGACCAGTGCAGCCTGACAAAGGCTTTATCTAAGTCAATTTTGAGAATCATATGATTAGCCTGGTTCCCTTTTATTTTCCTAAATTGGGTGATGTATTCTTGGACAATGATGGAATTATCTGAGCCCCTTCTATTAGATAGGAAATTGGCCTGGCTAGGGACAATTATAGCAGGGAGTAAGGGCTTGATCCTATTGACAATGATCTTAGTGATGGTCTTGTAGATGGTGCTACAAATCCCTATTGATCTGAAGTTTTTGAGCATAGTGGCTTGGGGACACTTGGGGATGAGACAAAGGAGAGTTTGGTTCATGTTCTTATCCATGGAGTGTGTGTCAAAACATAACTTGCAGAAGTCCACTACTAAATTACCCATAATGCTCTAGTACCTTTTGTAAAAGAATGGGAGAAGCCCATCAGGGCCTGGTGCCTTAAAATGTTAAATGAGAATATGAACATTTTGATTTCTCTCCTCAAAGGGCCTATCCAAGTTGTCTCATTGACAGTCTGAGAGGATATGGGTCATGTCCAGATGACTGGTAGTGGAAATGGGTGCTTGGGTGTGAGAGGAAGTGTAGAGTCCCCTGAAGAAGTGCATTATAGAGGCCTTAATATCCCCTTGTTCATAGAGCCAGTTTCCACTATCCTCTTTGAGGGACAGGATCATGTTCTTCTTCTCCTATTAAGGATAGAATTGTGAAAAACTAGTGTTGGCATCACCTTCAGTTAGCCAATTGACCCTTGACTTGAGTTTCCAGAAGTCTTCCTTATTCTTGAGGATGGAGTGAAGTTCTCTGGTCAGGTTACTTTCCAGATTTAGCAGGTAATTGCTGAACTGGTAATTAGGTAATTTTTGGATCCCACAGTTATGTCCAGGAGCCTTCTCTTTTTGTGTTAGTTGATTGGATTAAGGGGGAGTTATTGGTGAAGGCCTCATTGATGATACGAGGGAAAGAGGGTGGCTAGTCCACATTGATTCAAACCTGAAGGGTCTGTTAGAATTATTGAAAGAATCCTCCTTTAGCATTATTTGAACAGGGCAATGATCTGAGTGGGTCTTAGGGAGATGCTTAACACTAGCCTCAAGTTACTACGATATCCAATAGTCGTTAGCAAAGCACCTATCTATCCTTTCTAATATTAGACTACTCCTACTTTTATATCTTTTGTTAGTCCAGGTGTATTTATTGCATTTTGTAAACTAAGTCAACTAGCTTGCATTCATTGAGGCAATTCCAAAAGAGGCTACTACGACTTGAGTTAATGGGGTTACCCCCAAACTTATTCCTAGCTTTTAAGACTTCATTGAAGTCTCCACCTACAAACCAGTTCCTAATATTGCTTTTAGAGTTAGTAACAAGACTTTCCCATAAAAATTTCCTATAGCTAATATGTTGCTAGCATAAATGGCTGAAGATAACCAAGGAGTATGGGATGGGAGTACCTTCAACATTGCATGGATGCCCTAAGGAGTAGTAGATACCTCATGTAGACCTCATTCTACATAATAAAAATCCTACCAGACAACCCTACGGCGTGAGATTAGATAAGCATATCAAAGTGTAGCTCCTCAATCAGTTTCTTACGGTCAACCATCTTAGTTTCTAATAGAACCAACAATGCTGGCTTGTGAAGCTGAACCATGTCGAGGCAGTGCTCCTAAACTCCGTGATGTTTCCACCCCTACACATTCCATATGATGTAGTTCATAAAGGGTGGTTGGCGGTTGGGGGACTGGTTTCTATGAGACTTCTCCATTCCCTGAGGCAACCTTACTAGTTTCTTTTGGTTCCTGTTCTTCATGCTTAGAACTAGGGTCAGGTTGAGGAGTGGTTTGGTCACAACCTAGCTATGGTGAGAGACCAGGCTCGGACCACACTTGGTCAGGGCTCTGGGACATGGTAGCACAAGAACCTCGTTTCTCTCCACAGTGAACTCGATTGCTCTAATTGGGTCTAGTAGGATAGAGATTGCGCGTAGAGGGTCGTAGGCAATTCATTCCATTTTTGGTGGGCTTTTCCTTTTTCAGAAGCTCTATGGTTTTGTTGATCCCTTGTAATATTTCCCAGTATTGGGGACTGGTTCTTCTCTACTGGAGCAGACAGTAATGGAGTTTGATGGGATTGGGGATCGATAGTCACAAGCCCTGAAGACGTTGCTGGTCCTCTGTTCTGGAAGAAGAGATTGAATGGAAATCTTGGGAGATGATGGTGTTGATCATTGGTGGGTCCAGATTGGGCTGCATGTTGACATTACTTGTCATCGCTTGTCATAGGCTTGGGCCAAAGGCTGCCAAGGCCATGTTTAGGGCCTCCATCGTTACCCTCACCAGATGCGTAAGGTTTTGGACAATTAGAGTTACTGATTGATTTCCAAGAGTGAAATTGTAGGCTAGGCCTTGTCCTTGAAGCGCCACTTCTAGCCACGGTTCCGGTGAGTGGTCCGGTGGCAGTGGAGAGACGTCACAATGGTGGGTGGCGGATGCATTTTTTCCATTTTTGTGTTTTTTTGTTTTACCTATTTGGGTAATTGTAGGGGTTATGTTAACGAGCCGGCTTATAATGGAGACATTTGGTGTAAAATCTAGATCAAATGAAAATATCAGTTATTGCATCTGGAGAACTGGATTTAGAATTAATGTGGTATCTGTTGGAGTGCACGGAAGGTGTCATATCACTTGAGATTGGGTGGTTTCTCAGGTGAGATACTTGAGTGTTCATGGAGTGTGGTGAGTTTTCCCCATTAGAGTACTTTATTGAGAGGGGAATAGGGGGCACGTAGGTGCATCTGGCGCAACGTTTATATAAACCGTCCCAATAAAGCTATCTACGGGAACGCTTTTATTGTAAAAAATTTTATTGGAACGATTATTTTTTCCCTCCTTATTTCCCCCCCTGAATTTTGTAAACCCGCCAAAACAACCCCTATTTATTTTATTTTTTAATAATTTTAATAATCTAAATATTAAATAAATTTTTTTTTTGCCCTTTCCAAATGCGATACCCCCAATATTGCCAATACCCCTATTGCAATTAAACCCTTAGTAACCTTCTTCTTCACTGACCCGCCCCTATATCTCTCTCCAAAAATCTTCTTCCTCTTCAAAAATAACGATACACTCATTTATCTCTCTCTAAAAACTCCAATACCCCCATCTCTCTCTCCGATGCCCTGAAAAACCCTCAATCCTCTCCATAATTGTGATGACCCAAAGGGTCATTTTACGAATTTAGACTCCATTCTAGGATTATTAGCCTTAAAATATTAATTTTAATTAGCTCGAGTTGCGTGCACAGTCCGGGCGTGAATCCAGAAAGCTTTTATGTGAAAATATGAGAAATAGAAATTTCTAGAGTTAAAATTTAGTTTTTAGTTGACTTTGGTCAACACTCTAAGTAAACGGATCCGGATCTATGTTCTGACGATCCCGGGAGTTCCGTAGTAAAATATGGGACTTGGGCGTATGCCCGGAATTGAATTCCGAAGTCCATAGCCTTAGAAAACAATTTTTGAAATGAAATAATGTTTGAAATCGTTGGTATCGGGCCTGTATTTTGGTTTCGTAGCCCGGAATAAGTTTGTTGTGATATTTAAGTCTTATCTGTGAATTTTGATGATAATCGGAGTTGAATTGATGTGATTTGGACGTCCGGTTGAGAAGTTAGAAATTTGAGTAATCTTGAGTAAATCTTGAGTTTTGAGGTTAAATTTGTAGTTTTTGATGTTACTTTGATGATTTGATCGCATGAGCAAGTCCGTATGATGTTTTTAGACTTGTGTACATGTTTGATTTGGAGCCCCGAGGGCTCGGGTGAGTTTCGGATAGGCTACAGAGTGTTTAGACTTAGAAAAATTTCACTCAACTGTTATCTAGTGTTGGCAGACCTTTGATCTTGCAATTGCGAGATCAGGCTTCGCAAATGCGAAGTCCTAGTCCAGCCTCTGATCTCGCAAATGCGAGATTCTGGTCGCAAATGCGGAATCCCTCGGAAGTCGCAAATGCGACAATTTCATCACATTTTTTATGGTTGCTGGAATTTGAAGGGTTCGCAATTGCGAACCACTGATCACAAATACGAGATCCGCAACCTGTTAAAACAGATTTTAGACGGGATTTTTACCTCTTTTTCAATTCTCTCAAATCCTAAACCTCCATAGGCAATTTTCCAAAGACCCAAACTTCTCCAAATCATTGGTAAGTGATCTCTAACTAATTCCTTTCAATCCTTAAAAACTTTTAACCAAATTTCAACTAAAAATCTAGAGTTTTCATGGTAAAATTGGGGTTTTTGGGTAGAACTTAGGAATTTCAAATTTTGATAATTTAGACCTTGAATTGAGGTTGGGTTCCAAAACCAATTGTATATCCGGGCTCGGGGAGAATGGGTAAACAGATTTTGGTCCGAACCTCTAGTTTAGACTAAGCGGGCCCGGGGTCAATTTTTATATTTTGATAAGAAAACATGGGAAAACCATAGTTTTTAATTAAAGTTAATACCTTTAGAAATAGTTAATGATATTGAACCCAATTGTGATTAGATTCGAGTGAGTTAAATCCCAATTCTAAAGGAAAAGCAGTACTTAAGTAGTGAATGGCCTGTGAATTCGAGGTAAGTGTTGTGTCTAACCTTAGATTGAGGGAATAGGTATTGTGTTACTACTTGTTACCTTTTTTTGTTGCTAAATCCAATGTATAGGTGAGGTGACGAGTACCTATACGTTGTGGTCAGGTCATAACATGCGAGTGAAAGTATATTCTTGTTATTTTGGTAGTTGTAAAGCCTATTACTTGTGATTATCGTTGTTGTTGAAATGTTAGAAGATTGGTATCCGGTTCCACCATGATGGATAATATTGTGAACAATGAGTTGAGATTTAATTAACAAATGACGCTAGAAACTATGCTGGAACACTGGTTTCTTGTGAAATCCCTTGTGAATATTGAATTGAAATTGAAACGATAAATGATAATAGATACTATGATGAAATATTGATTTCCTGTGAAATCTCTCTTTGTATGTTGTTAATGATTCTGTGATTGGTAAGGAGGAGTGTAAAGAACGAAGGGTGATGTCATGCATGGTCCAAATATATTCTATTGTGAGGAAGAGTGTAAAGCATGAAGGGTGATGTCGTGCCTGAATGAACTACATTGTGAGAGTAAAAGCACGAAGGGTGATTTCGTGCCTGAATGAAATACATTGTGAGAGTAAAATCACGAAGAGTGATGTCGTGTATTCTTATTTATGATATGGGGAGGATGAGAGTAAAAGCACGAAGGGTGGTGCCGTGTGAGTTCCTTTTTTATTCTTATTGCTTTAAATTATTGTTGATTATTATTTATTGATGTCTTGTTATTTTTCTCACTCCTTATATTAAATTCCTCATAGCATGATCCCTTCCTATTATTGGATATAATGTTAACTCTTTAATTGCTATTGTTGTTTCTAGTATGTTGGTACATGTCCAGGTTTTATGCGGTGTCCTGTCCTAGCCTCGTCACTACTTCGCCGAGGTTAGGCTCGACACTTACTTAGTACATGGAGTCGGTTTTACTAATACTACACTCTGCACTTCGTGTGCAGATCCAGGTACCGGTCAAAGCTAGGTGAAAGTAGTTGTTGATTCTATACGCGCGGAGACACGAGGTAGATCTGCTGGTGTCCGCAGATTCCTGGATTCTTCCCTTATCTATTTAGATTGCTGTTTTATTTGGTGTATACCTAGACAACCATAAGTCAAACAACCAACCCTTAACCGTCTTTGGTTCTCATTGTTGTGTTCGTTTCAGCAATGAACACTACCTGGTTTCATAAGTGCGTAGAGAACTGGCCTTACAAATTCTCCTTTAAGCGGCTAACACTTCACACTTACATAGGTTATTCCTAAACGTGTCATCCCGTAGATACACTCTTTGATATACCCCGTATCAAATTTAGAAATCATTAAAAAGCCTTAATGCTTTATCCTTGGTACAGAACATTGTCTCATCACGAGAATGGACCAAAATTTTAGTTGACAATGTTGAACCGTCATTAATGACTTTGTTTGATCTCCTTGAACCTAGATCTTGGGATCTCCAGTCTTCTAGGTAGAGTTACCGCCACAATGACTTGTTCTCGGCCATAGTCTCATTCTCCTGATGATTTCTCAACTACCTCTCTAGTTAGGCCTTTTGTAAGTGGATCTGACACATTATCGCTTGACTTTACATAGTCAATCCTGATAATTCCTCTAGAGAGTAATTGCCTAAAAGTTTTATGTCTTTGTTGTATATGACGAGGTTTACTATTATACATAACGCTCCCATCCCTTCCAATTGCCGTTTGACTATCGCAATGTATGCATATTGGTGCCAGCGTTTGGGCCAAAATGGAATATCTTCCAAGAAATTCCGGAGCCATTCAGCTTCTTCACCGGCTTTATCTAAGGCTATGAACTCAGCCTCCATTGTAGAGCGGGCGATACAAGTTTGTTTAGACGACTTCTAAGATACCGCTCCTCCACCAATAGTGAATACATATCCACTTGTGGACTTAGAATTAGTTGAACCGGTGATCCAATTTGCATCACAGTATCCCTCAATCACCGCAGGATATTTATTGTAGTGCAAAGCAAAGTCCTGGGTATGTTCTAAATATCTGAAAACTCGTTTCATTGCCATCCAACGAGATTGACCTGGATTGCTCGTGTATCGACTCAATTTACTTATAGCACAAGTTATATCTGGTCGTATACAATTCATGATGTACATTAAGCATCCCACTACACGAGCATAATCCAATTGTGATATTCTTTGCCCTTTGTTCTTTGCTAATGCAAGATTCACGTCAATTGGAGTCTTTGCAACTTTAAACCCTAAGTGCTTGAATTTTTCAAGTACTGTGTTAATATAATGAGATTGTGACAACGCCAGACCTTGAGGAGTCTTATGGATCTTAATTCCCAGAATTAAATCAGCAACTCCCAAGTCCTTCATATCAAACTTGCCAGTTAGCATACGCTTAGTTGCATTTATGTTGGCAATGTCATTACTCATTATCAACATATCGTCCACATATAAGCAAACAATGACTATGTGATTTGGAACATTTTTAATGTACACACATTTATCACATTCATTTATCTTAAAACCATTTGACAATATTGTTTGGTCAAATTTCGCACGTCATTGTTTGGGTGCTTGTTTTAGTCCATAAGGGACTTTACAAGTCTACATACCTTCTTTTCTTTACCTGGAACCACAAACCCTTCAGGTTTTTTCATGTAGATTTCTTCCTCCAACTCTTCATTTAAGAAGGCCGTCTTAACATCCATTTGATGAATTTCAAGACCATAAACTGCAGCTAACGCTACTAACGTTCGTATGGATGTAATTCTTGTAACTGGAGAGTATGTATCAATATAGTCAAGACCTTCTCGTTATCTATACCCTTTGACCACAAGTCTTGCCTTATATTGTCAATAGTGCCATCATCTTTCATTTTCCTATTAAATATCTATTTAGAACCCAACGGTTTATTTCCAGGAGGAAGATCAACCAATTCTCATATATGGTTGTTCAATATGGATTCTATTTCACTATTTACTGCCTCTTTCCAAAATAATAATTCCGAAGAAGACATAGCTTCCTTAAATGTTTGAAGCTCATCCTCCAATAAGAAAGTCACAAAATCTGGTCCAAATGAATTAGACGTTCTTTGACGTTTACTACGTCTTGGATCCTCCTAATTAAATGTAGTTTCTTTTATTTCTTCCCGAGGTCATTTAGATCCTTCACCAATCAACTCACGTTCCTTTTTATACAGATATATATTTTCAAAGAACTCAGCATTATCTGATTCTATAACCATATTATTATGAATGTCGGGATTTTCTAATTTATGAACCAGAAATCGATATGCTTTATTATTGGTCACATATCCTTTGAAAACACAATCAACGATTTTCAGTCCTATTTTTACCCTTTTGGGCTTAGGAGCTTGCACTTTTGCCAAACACCCCCACACTTTAAAATAATTCAAGTTGGGCTTCCTTCCTTTACAATTTTCATATGGAATGGATTGTGTTTTGCTATGGGGTACTCGATTTAGTATTCGGTTAGCCGTAAGAATGGCTTCCCCACATAAGTTCTGTGTTAAACCAGAACTTATCAACAATGCGTTCATCATCTCCTTTAATGAACGATTCTTTCTTTCAGCAATCCCATTGGATTGGGACGTGTAAGGGGCCGTTGTTTGATTAATAATTCCATATTCTATACATGTTTCTTCAAAAGGAGATTCATATTCATCACCCCTATCACTTCTTATCATTTTGATTTTCTTGTTAAGTTGTGTTCAGCTTCATTTTTGTATTGCTTGAATGCGTCTAGTGGTTCATCTTTATTTTTACGTAAGTAAACATAGAAATATCGAGTACTTTCGTCAATAAAAGTTATGAAATACTTCTTTCTACCGCGAGATGGTATTGACTTCATGTCACAAATATCTGTGTGAATTAAGTCTAAAGGATTTGAATTCCTTTCAGCTGACTTATATAAGGATGTTTAACATACTTAGATTCCACACATATTTGACATTGTGATTTGCGGCATTCAAACTTAGGCAATACTTCCAAATTAATCATTATCCATAAGGTTATTAACATGACCCAAACGTATATGCCATAATTAATTTGACTCAAGTAAGTAAGACGAAGTTGAAATTTTATTATTATTCTCAACAACCATTACATTCAGCTTGAAAAGGCCCTGCCTTCAGTGAGGTAACCTTTTCCTACAAACATTTCATTCTTACTTATTACAACCTTATCGGATACAAAAACACACTTGAAACCATTCTTAACAAGAAGTCCAGCAGAGATTAAGTTCCTCCTAATCTCGGGAACATGAAGGACGTTGTTCAAAGTCACCACCTTGCCAGAAGTCATTTTGAGAAATATCTTCCCACGTCCTTCAATTTTATCCTTTGTAGAATTTCCCATAGAAAGCGTCTCTTCGGGTCCAACAGGAGAATATGTAGCAAATGCTTCCCTAACGGCACAAACATGGCGAGTGGGTCCACCACTCCTTAGGATTTCCCACCAGGTTGCATTCAGAAAGCATAGTACACAAGTCATCAAAATCTTTGTGCTTTTCAACCATATTTTCTTGACCCTTCTTCTTGTCTTTCTTTGGAGCACGACAATCTGTAGATTTGTGTCCAGCTTTCCCATAGTTGTAGCAATTTCCGTTGAACCTCTTCTTGCTTGGGTTGTTTTTCGGTCTAGAAGCCTGCTTCCTCTTTCTCTTATTTTGAGAAGTATCCTCAACAATGTTTTCTCCCATTATTGTTGAGTTTTCACGGCCTCTGTTTTCATCAGCTTTGTTTTCCTCTTCGATTCTCAACCGAACAATGAGATCTTCAAGCGACATCTGCTTGCATTTGTGTTTCAAGTAGTTGTTGAAGTCCTTCCACAAATGAGGCAACTTCTCAATCATCGCTGCAACTTGGAATGCTTCATTGATGATAAGACCTTCAATAAAACTTATGTTAGTAAAAATACTAAAATTACTACTTTCAACATTAGAATTAGTTCGATTTATACCTTCAACAGGGGGATCATGAACAATCACTTGCAATTCCTGGACTTGGGTAACAACAGACTTGCTATCTACCATTTTGTAGTCCAAAAACTTTGCGGCAACGAACTTCTTCAACCCGACATCTTTAGTTTTGTATTGCCTTTCAAGCGCAATCCACAGTTCTTTTGACGTCTCCACGCCACTGTAGACATTATACAGATCGTCCTCCAGTCCCCTAAGAATATAATTCTTGCACAGAAAATCAGAATGCTTCCACGCCTCAATCACGAGAAAGCGTTCAGTCTCTGGAGTTTCATCGGGCAGCACAGGAACATCTTCCTTGATGAACTTCTGCAGACTTAAAGTAGTCAAGTAGAAGAACATCTTTTGCTGCTAGCGATTGAAATCAGTCCCAGAAAATTTTCCGGGTTTTTTCGCCGGTGCCAATGCCAGTGTTGTACGACTAGTCGATGCATTGGCAGTCTCCATAGGAACAGTCTAGTTCTCGTTGTCATTCGTCATTTCTGTATAAGAATGACACAAACAAACGTCAAAATCACATTGAGTTTAATCACCAATAGAGTAGAAAACCACAAAGATTTTACTCCCCAGAAACAGAGAGTATAACACAAATATAGAAAATTAAATTAAATTCCTTAAGCTTATTATTATACTGTATTTGTAAAATAATTCTAAAGAAAATAAAATAATATAAACAGAAATATGAATGAAACAAAAGTTAATCTGAGCACACTGAATTCACAGTGTTTCCTTAAGGAATTTAATCTCCTCCTAGTACCCAAGGTTATTGTCACGACCCAAAATACAACGCAGGTCGTGATGGCGCCCAACACCGGAGTCAGACAAGCCAACATTTGTTTACTAGTGAGATTATCTTTATGTGACATACCAACCCCACAATTACTAAAATTTTAAGCTTAGATCATTTAAATAAAAGCGGATACATTAACCAACGTAAGTAAATATAGCCACAATGATCATGAACCAATATATACAATCCCAAAATATAGAGTCTACTACGTGTGTACCAGGAACTAGTGTCACAAGTCAATAGGCGAACTAGTAGAATATACAAAAGATGATACAAATTGTACTGTTGTCTGAAAGAAGTAAACAGAAATAAAAAAAAGATAACTCCATAGTACTGCTGAGAATCGCCAAGGGAGGCAGCTCGCCGTGGAGTCAGGTCCAGAATATACGTCAAGCTCCGGTCGGGTAACCAGATGTACCAGCCTCAGAACCTGTACAATTAAGTACAGAAATGTAGCATGAGTACATAAATATATATGTACCTAGTGAGTATCCCGCCTGACCTCGAAGAGGTAGTGACGAGAAGTCAACATGACACTCACTAAGGTCTAAAAGTATAATTTAACAGGATATAATTAAAACGGTAGGCATGTAAAGGCAGTTAAGCAACAATAATATATGTAAAGTACTGAAATCCAAGAAGAATACTGGGAATGAATAAAACAATCACCACTTCACTTTTCCCCAAATATCTTCCAGATCAATATCCATGACTTCAGTAACAAATAAATCATACGCATGCAGGGTAAGGACAACCGGCCGGAGTCATAAGATAGTCATGTCCGTGCACTGCCGAGGATCGAACGGCCCCTACCAAAAGTGCACCTCTCCACAAAGTACTCACATCTATGCACTGTCGAGGATTGAACGGGCCGTACCAAAAGTGCATCTCTCAATCCTCTCTATGCACTGCAGAGGATCGAACAGCCCGTACCAAAAGTGCATCTCTCAATCCGCCGTGGCGTACGACCCGTTCCCATAAGAGTGGGGGAAATCACACCCCGCTCGCGGAAGATAAATTGTGAAGCGGTCACATGCACACACATTATTCCTTTTAAAAGAAAAAAACTTTCAGTGAAAAATTTCTTACAAGTTTTTCTCAAATTCCATAACTTCGGGGAAAATAAGCAACATGTAACGTTAATTCATTAAGCATATAGTACATATCAAGTAAAACACAAGGCATGATGTGGGCCTAACTACCCGGACGTAATAGTAATAGTCGCTACGTACGGACTCTCGTCACTTTGTACGTACGTAGCCCCCACAAATTATCACATATAGCATTTAAATCACCTAGGGGTAAATTTCCCCCTTACAAGGTTAGAAAAGAGACTCACCTTGCGTCGAATTTACTCCCCGGACCGAAAACGCGCCCGAAACTCCGAACTCTACACCCGAGGAGTCAAAACTAGCCAAATTTTATACAAATACATTAATTTATATTCAAAGCATGGAATCTCCTATTACTTAGCCAAATTCACCATTCTTGAAGAAAATCTAAAATCCGACCCCGGGCCCGCATGCTCGGATTCCAATAATTCTCGAAGGAAAAACTCACCCAAAGCCTAAGGATCATTAATATATGATTTTTACTTGATTTCATAGCAAATTCACGGGTAAATTCTCAAATTATCGAAAGCCCTAGGTTACTACCCAATTCTTGATTTTTCACTAATTTAGGTAGTTAATTAAGCTAGTAATCCATGCATGAAACTAAAATTAGAGTAGAATTTACTTACCTTCAATGACCAGGTCGTTTGCCCCTCTAAAATGGTGCAAATCGCCCCAAGGAAGAAGAAGAAGATGAGAAAAATGAATTAGAACCCGTGTATAAAAAACACTGTCTGAACAGTGTTTTCGCACCTACTGCTCGAGGACCGCACTTGCGGAGTGGAGACCGCACCTGTGAAGTGGAGACCTCACCCGTGGCTCCGCTCCTGCGGAATTTTTGTCCGCACCTGCGAGAATTGGCCATACCACTGGAGGTCGCACCTGCAAGGCTGGGATCACAGGAGCGGTCTCGCACCTGCGACTGGGCAACCGCACCTGCGGTCACACCAGAACAGGTGCACCAACAGCTATTTCAGCTGGTTTTTGGCCTCGTGTGGTGTACGGGAAGCACCTAGGCCCACCCGAGCCCCTGTCCAAATATACCAACAAGTCCCAAATCATAATACAGACTCGCTCGAGCCTTCGGAACAGCCAAAACAATGCTAAACCTCAAAATCACACCTCAAAACCCCAAGAACCAAACTTAGGAACTTTAAGTTTTCTAGACTTCGCTAACAACGCGCCGAACAGACCTATAGTACTCGGAATGACACCAAATTTTGCAGGCAAGTCATAAATGACATAACGAAACTATTCCCAATCTCAGAATTCTATTCCGGCCTCGATAACACAAAAACACATCCCAAACCACAATAGGAACTTAAGGAACTTCTTATTTCAATATTGGGCGCCGAAACCCTCTCGGGTCATCAGAAACCCATTCCGAACATACGCCTAGGTCTGAAATCATCATACGAAGCTACCGGAACCGACAAAACTCGATTCCGAAGTCGTTTACCCAAAATGTTGACCGAAGTCAAACTTGGCATTAAAGGCCAACCTTAAGAAATCAAATGTTCCTATAGCACTCTAAACACCTACGAATCTCGGACCACCAGTCCCCGCAAGTCATAAATCATAATAAGCCGCTATGGGAAGTTTCATTTAGGAGAACGGGGTTCGATAACGCAAAACGACCGATCAAGTCGTTACAGTCTCCACCTCTTAAACAAACATTCATCCTCGAACGGGTCTAGAATCATACCTGAAGTGCTGAATAAGTGTGGATATCTGCTCCGCATGTCCTCCTCGGACTCCCAGGTGGCCTCCTCAACTGGTTGGCCCTTCCAATGGACCCTTACGGCAAAAACTCTCTTGGACCTCAACTGGTGGTCCTGTCTATCAATAATAGAAACCTGCTCCTCCTCATAACCCAACCTCTCATCCAACTGAATAGTGCTGAAATCAACCACGTGAGAGAAGTCGGCGTGGTACCTCCAGAGCATGGATACATGAAAAATTAGATGGGCTCCTAATAAACTAGGAGGCAAGGCCAGCTCATAAGCAAGCTCCCCAACTCGCCTCAACACCTTGAAGGGACCTATAAACCTCGTGCTCAACTTGCCCTTCTTCCCAAACCTCATAATACTCTTCATAGGCGAGACTTTCAATAGGACCATATCTCCCTCCATAAATGATACATCACGCGCCCTCTGATCCGGGTAACTCTTTTGTCTGGACTGTGCCGTACGGAGCCTCTCCTGAATCAGCTTCACTTTCTCCAAAGCATCCCTCACCAGGTCGGTGCCATATAACTTAGCCTCGCTAGGCTCAAACCACCCTATAGGAGAACGACATCGCCGATCATAAAAAGCCTCAAATGGTGCCATCTCAATGTTGGACTGATAGCTATTATTGTAAGCAAACACGGCCAAAGGAAAGAACTGGTCCCAATGACCTCCAAAGTCAATCACACACGCCCTGAGCATGTCCTCCAATATTTGAACTGTACGCTCCGACTGACCATCAGTCTGAGGGTGAAATGTTGTGTTGAGGTCTATCTAGGTACCCATCTCACTATGTAATGCTCTCCAGAAGTGCGAGGTGAACTGAGGACCTCGATTTGATATGATGGACACCGGCACACCAAGCAACTGGACTATCTCCCGAATGTAGATCTTGGCCAACCTCTCAGAAGTATAAGTAGTATCTACTGGAATGAAATGCGCCGGTTTGGTCAATCTATCCACAATGACCCAAACTGCGTCAACCTTCCGCAAGGTCCGAGGCAATCCAACCACGAAGTCCATAGTGATGCGCTCCCATTTCCACTCAGGAATGGGCATCTGCTGAAGTAGGCCTCCTAGCCTCTGGTGCTCATACTTCACCTGCTGACAATTAAGACACCTAGTCACATACTCCACAATGTCCTTCTTCATCTGCATCCACCAGAAATGCTGCTTCAAGTCACGATACATCTCCGTAGCACCAGGGTGAACAGAATACCGAGAACTGTGTGCCTCCTCTAGAATCCTCTCCCTCAGGCCATCAACATTAGGAACACATAAGCGGCCATGAAGTCTCAGAACACCATCCTCGCCAATAGTAGCCTCCTTGGCCCTACCCTAAACCACTGTCTCCTGAAGCTCTGCTAAGCACGGATCATAGAACTGTCGGGCCTTAATCTCCCCCAGTAACGAAGATTGAGCAACCACGTGTGCCAAAACTCGACGAGGCTATGAAAGGTCTAATCTCACAAGGCGATTGGCCAAGGACTGAATGTCCAAGGCTAGAGGTCTCTCCTCTACTGCAATATAAGTCAAGCTACCCATACTCTCCGCCTTCCTGCTCAAAGCATCTGCTACCACATTTGCCTTGCCCGGGTAATAAAGAATGGTGATATCATAATCCTTCAACAACTCAAGCCATTTGCGCTGCCTCAAATTAAGATCCTTCTGCTTGAACAAGTGCTGCAAGCTACGGTGGTCTGTATAAACCTCACAGGACACCCCATACAAGTAGTGGCTCCAAATCTTAAGAGCATGAACAATCGCTGCGAACTCCAAATCATGCACAGGGTAATTCTTCTTATGAACCTTCAGCTGGCGCGAAGCATAAGAAATAACTCTCCCCTCCTGCATCAATACGCACCCCAAGCCAACGCGCGAAGCGTCGCAATATACTGTATACATACCAAAACCGGAAGGCAATACTAGAACTGGTGCTGAGGTTAATGCTGTCTTGAGCTTCTGAAAACTCGCCTCACACTCGCCAAACCATCGAAACGGGGCATTCTTCTGAGTCAATCTAGTCAATGGAGATGCAATAGAAGAGAACCCCTCCACAAATTGGCGATAATAGCATGCTAGGCCCAAAAAGCTCCTGATCTCTGTAGCTGAAGTAGGACGTCGCCAACTCTGAACTGCCTCGATCTTCTGAGGATCAACCTTTATACCCTCTCCGGACACCACGTGCCCCAAAAATGCCACGGAATCCAACCAGAACTCACACTTGGAGAACTTAGCATATAGCTTCTGTTCTCGCAAAGTCTGGAGCACAACTCTCAAATGCCGCTCGTGCTCCCTCAGGCTACGTGAGTAAATCAAAATGTCATCAATGAAGACAATAACAAAGGAATCAATATACGGCCTGAACACCCTATTCATCAAGTCCATGAATGCCTCTGAGGCATTAGTCAAACCAAAAGACATCACCAGGAACTCATAATGGCCATATCTCGTACGAAAAGCAGTCTTCGGAACATCTGAAGCCCGAATCCTCAACTGATGATATCCCGATCTCAAATCAATCTTAGAAAACACATGAGCACCCTGCAGCTGGTCAAACAAATCATCGATGTGCGACAAGGGATACTTGTTCTTAATGGTAACCTTCTTCAACTGGCGGTAATCAATACACATCCGCATAGACCCATCATTATTCTTCACAAATAGAACTGGAACACCCTACAGCGATACACTTGGCCTGATAAACCCCTTATCTAACAACTCCTCAAGATGCTCCTTCAACTCCTTCAACTCTTTCGGAGCCATACGGTACGGAGGAATATATATAGGCTGGGTGACTGGAGCTAAATCAATGCAGAAATCAATATCACGGTCTGGAGGCATTCCCGGAAGGTCCGAAGGAAATACATCAGCAAACTCTCGAACAACTGGCACCGAATCAATCGTCGGAGACTCGGCGGTGGAGTCCCGCACATAAGAAAAATAGGCCAGAAAACCCTTCTCGACCATATGTCGAGCCTTCAAGAATGAAATAACCCGGCTGGCTATACTAACTGAGGAACCTCTTCACTCCAGCCTAGGCGACTCGGGCATGGCTAAAGTAACTGTCTTGGCATGGAAATCTAGCATGTCATGATAAGGAGATAGCCAATCCATGCCCTAAATAATCTTGAAATCAACCATGTCAAGCAATAAGAGATCCGCTCGAGTCTCGAACCCACAAAATGAAATCACACAGGACCGGCAAATCCGATCTACAACCACAGAATCGCCCACGGGAGTGGACACATAAATAGGTGAACCCAAGGACTCACGAGGGACATCCAGAAATTTAGCAAATAAGACCGAAACATAGGAATAAGTTGATCTTGGATCAAGTAACACCGATGCCTCTCTACCACATACTGAAATAATACATGTGATCACGGCGTCTGAGGCCACTACATCTGATCTGGCCGGAATGGCATAGAATCTAGATGGAGTACCAGAAGACTAAGCCCCACCAAAGTGAACGGGAGCTGCCTGACCTCCCCTTGACTGGCCTACGCCTCTAGGACGACCCCTATCGACCTGTCCTCCACCTCTAGGTGGCCGGACTGCTGGTGCCAGTCCCATCGATTGATAACCCTGTTGTACGTCCTTGCCTCGAAACCTGGGACACTGCCTCCTCATGTGACCTGGCTCTCCACACTCGTAACAACTCCCAGGTAGCATAGTTTGCTGCCCCGAAAAAGAACCCTAAATGGCCGAAGGGCGATGAGATCCCTCAGGCATAACACTGAAGTAAGGGCCGGAGCATCTCGAATGACTGGGATAACCACTGTGTGAACTCTGAATGGCTGGAGGACGGTAGGAACGCTCTGGCATGGCGCTGAAATGAGGCCTCGCTGGAATACCTCAGGGAGGTGGTGGAGGTGCTGAATATAAAGGCCTGTTGGGCTGACCCCTGCCCCTAGCTGGGGCATATTTGAAATCTCCAGATAATCTATCCCTCTTATCCTGCTGCCCCTGCTCCCTAATCCTTGACCGATACCCCTCGATCCTGCGAGCAATCTCTACCACGAGCTGATAAGGAGTACCCATCTCCACCTCTCGGGCCATGGTGGCCCTAATACCTGGATGTAACCCAACCACGAATCTCCGCACTCTCTCAGCATCGATAAGCAATATCATAAGTGCATAGCGGGACAACTCTGAAAATATGGCCTCATAATCTATCACTGACATCTGCCCCTACTCTAGCCGCTCAAACTGATACCGCAGTTATTCCCTCTCCGAGGGTGGGATATATCTATCCAGAAACATCTGCGTGAACTGCTCCCAAGTGACAGGACGAGAATCTATTGGCCTGCTGAGAATATAGGACTGCCACCACCTACGAGCTCTGCCCTCCAACTGAAAGGTAGTGAAATCCACTCTGTGGGACTCTAGTATCCTCATGTTGTGCAGTCTGTCCCTTCACCTATCCACAAAATCCTGGGCCTCCTCGCCTCGCTCACCCCCAGAGACTGGAGGGTGCAATCGGGTCCATCTATCCAATAACTTCTGTGGATCGTCGTCCGCATCTGGTCTAGGCTTAGGTGCTGCTGCAACAGGATGGACCCCACCCACAGGCAGTGTACCCGGGGTATGATGTAATGTTGTTGTCTATCCTGCAGCCTGGGCGGTAGGGGTCTGGACTCCCCCTCCCTCCTGAGAAGTGGTAGGATCTGCTGGAAATAAACCAGCCTGGGACATAGTGTCCATAAATCTCATCATACGGCCCATGACTGTCTATAAGCCTGGCACCGTCATAAAGTATACTGGTGCAGGATCGGCTGAAGGCACTGCATCCTGCTCCTCTATAATAGGGTCCTCTGGTGGCGGGACCGTAATAGCTCTGGGATGCCCTCGTCCCCTACCATGGGCCGGTGCCCTTCCCCGGCCTCTGCCAGCGGGGGTAGCGGCCCTTCCCGGTTCTGGAACATCAAACGCACGCGTCCTCACCATCTATGAGAGAATAGAAGAATGAATTTAGTAAATGATCGACTGCACAATAGAATAAGAACAAAGAGAGGTTTCCTAACACCCTATAGCCTCCTGAAGATAAGCACAGACGTCTCTGTACCGATCCGCAACACTCTACTGGGTTTGCCCGTGACTCGTGAGACTTACGTGAACCTAGCGCTCTGATACCATGTTATCACGACCCAAAATCCAACGTAGGTCGTGATGGCTCCCAACACCGGAGTCAAGCGCCAATAATTGTTTACTAGTGAGATTATCTTTATGTGACATACCAACCCCACAATTACTAAAATTTTAAGCTTAGATCATTTAAATAAAAGAGGATACATTAATCAACTTAAGTAAATACAGCCACAATGATCATGAACCAATATATACAGTCCCAAAATATAGAGTCTACTACGTGTGTGCCAGGAACTTGCATCACAAGTCAACAGGCGAACAAGTAGAATATACAAAAGATGATACAAATTGTACTGTTGTCTGAAAGAAGTAGATATAAATAAACAAAAGATAACTCCATAGTACTGCTGAGAATCGCCAAGGGAGGCAGCTCACCGTGGAGTCAGGTCCAGAATATACGTCAAGCTCCGGTCGGGTAACCAGATGTACCAGCCTCAAAACCTGTAGAATTAAGCACAGAAGTGTAGCATGAGTACATAAATATATATGTACCCAATGAGTATCCCGCCTAACCTCGAAGAGGTAGTGATGAGAGGTCAACATGACTCTTACTAAGGTCCAACAATATAATTTACCAGGATATAATAGAAATGGTATGCATGTAAAGGCAGTGAAGCAACAATTATATATGTAAAGTACTGAAATCCAAGAAGAATACTGGGAATGATTAAAATAATTACCACTTCACTTTTCCCCAAATATCTGTCAAATCAATATCCATGAATTTAGTAACAAATAAATCATACGCATGCAGGGTAAGGACAACCGGCCGGAGTCATAAGATAGTCATGTCCGTGCACTGCCGAGGATCGAACGACCCGTACCAAAAGTGCATCTTTCAATCCGTCATGGCATAGGGCGCGTTCCCATATGAGTGGGCGAAATCACACCCCGCTCGCAGAAGGTAAATTGCGAAGCGGTCACATGCACACACATTATTCCTTTTAAAAGAAAATACCTTTCAGTGAACAATTACTTACAAGTTTTTCTCAAATTCCATAACTTCGAGAAAATAAGCAACATGTAACGTTAATTCATTAAGCATATAATTCATATCAAGTAAAACACAAGGCATGATGTGGGCCTAACTACCTGGACGTAATAGTAATAGTCGCTACGTACGGACTCTCGTCACTTTGTACGTACGTAGCCCCCACAAATTATCGCATATAGCATTTAAATCACCTAGGAGGACAATTTTCCTCTTACAAGGTTAGAAAATAGACTCACCTTGCGTCGAATTTACTCCCCGGAGCGAGAACGCGCCCGAAACTTTGAACTCTACACTCGAGGACTCGAAACTAGCCAAATGTTATACAAATACATTAATTTATATTCAAAGCATGGAATCCTCCTATTACTTAGCCAAATTCACCATTCTTGAAAAAAATCTAAAACCCGACCCCGGGACCGCATGCTCGGATTCCAAGAATTCTCGAAGGAAACACTCACCCAAAGCCTAAGGATCACTAATATACGATTTTTACTTGATTTCATAGATAATTCACGGGTAAATTCTCAAATTATCGAAAGCCCTAGGTTACTACCCAATTCTTGATTTTTCACTAATTTAGGTAGTTAATTAAGCTAGTAATCCATGCATGAAGCTAAAATTAGAGTAGAATTTACTTACCTTCAATAACCAGGTCGTTTGCCCCTCTAAAATGGTGGAAATCGCCCTAAGGAAGAAGAAGAAGATGACAAAAATGAATTAAAATCCGTGTATAAAAAACACATTGTCTGAATAGTGTTTCCGCACCTGCGGCTTGAGGACCGCACCTGCGGTGTCGCACCTGTGAGCAAAATCTCGCACCTGCGGAAATGGACTAGGAATCCTGGGCCCGCACCTGCGGAGTGGAGACCGCACCCGCGGCTCTGCTCTTGCGGAATTTTTGTCCGCACCTCCGAGAATTTGCCTCACCACTGGGGGTCGCACCTGCAAGGATGGGACTACAGGAGAGGTCTCGCACCTGCGACTTGGCAACCGCACCTGTGGTCACACCAGAACAGGTGCACCAGCAGCTATTTCGGCTGGTTTTTGGCCTCGTGTAGTGTCCGGAAGGCACTTGGGCCCACCCAAGCCCCCGTCCAAATATACCAACAAGTCCCAAGTCATAATACAGACTCGCTCGAGCCTTCGAAACACCCAAAATAACGCTAAAACTCAAAATCACACCTCAAAACCCCAAGAACCAAACTTAGGAACTTTAAGTTTTCTAGACTTCGCTAACAACGCGCCGAACCGACCTATACTACTCGGAATGACACCAAATTTTGCAGGCAAGTCATAAATGACATAGCGAAACTGTTCCGGGTCTTGAAATTCTATTCGGGCCTCGATAACAAAAAAACACGTCCCAAACTACAATAGGAACTTAAGGAACTTCTTATTTCAATATTGGGCGCCGAAACGTTCCAGGGTCATCAGAAACCGTTTCCGAACATACGCTCTGGTCCGAAATCATCGTACGAAGCTACCGGAACCGACAAAACTCGATTTCGAGGTCGTTTACCCAAAATATTGACCGAAGTCAAACTTGGCCTTAAAGGCCAACCTTATGGAATCAAATGTTCCTATAGCACTCTAAACACCTCTGAATCCCAGATCACCAGTCCCCGCAAGTCATAAATTATAATAAGCTGCTATGGGAAGTTTCTTTGAGGGGAACAGGGTCCGATAACGCAAAACGACCGGTCAGGTCGTTACAGTTATGGATTATTTCCTCACAGGATAGAACGAATTACACACTGGTGTAGTAGTACTTCAAACCCCAGTGTTTCAGCGAACACAAAGTTTGGTAGCAATCGGTCATTTGACCAAATCCGAAGCCGAAGCCGAAGCCGAAGCCGAGCCGAGCGAGCAACGACGACGACGGCGCGAGGATTGCCTTCTTCTCAACTCTTTAAGAGCTAGAAGAAGAAAAATTGCTTATATACCCATTAAAAACCTCTTCCTCTTCCAATATGGGACAATGTCCCTTCATCAAGGAGGAAATCTCAAATGAAACTCAAATATTTTATTTTTCCTCCATTTTCCACTCACCCTCTTTTAAGCTTAATAACCCAACACATATCTAACCCAAGCTGCTTTGGCCTGAAGTTTTAACACCAGAGATAAAACTAATGAATGATTGAATGAGCGATTACTAAGGTAAATGGAGACTAAGAACAAATAAAGAAAGAAATAGAGAGACAAGATTAGGAACGTCCCACTAAGATAAAGTGTATGATAATTAATAACAAAATTTACCACCTTAAGTATATGATATGTACCATTTCATTTATCGGAAGACAAGCACCTGGGAGATATTTGCTTAAATTTTAGATGTACTTTTCTGTCATTTTAATTTGATATACTAATAATCATATTATATTGAGAAAATAACATTTATGTCCACTTTATTTCTTAAAATACTTGGTATATATATAAGCAAGCACGTTATACTACATAGGGGTAGCAAATAGAGAAATTTTTAGTTTTGTTATAAAACAATAAAAGAAGAATAGCAGCATGGCAGAAAAAAGTAGAGAGAGAATTTTTATAGATTTGGGATGATTTACAATAGAATAGAAGCCATCTATTGTCACGATCCAAAATCCACTATAGATCGTGATGGCGCCTAATGCTGCCGTCAAGCAAGCTAGCTATATTTGATCCACTTAATTACTCATTTTTATTCCTTTGAAATCATAATTTCCATTAATTAAAAAGTATGAAATAGAATTTACAGAGTGAAACAATGAAATTACGTGAACTACTATACTAAACATCTAATAGGAACTCTCAAAACTCGATGTCACAAATGCATGAACATTAACTAGGAAAATATGATAAAATACAATAGCTGCCTCGATTACAAATTAGACAGGGGAATGTAAATAACTCTAATGGAGACTCTGTGTGCTGCATACTCGTAACATGGGATGCAGCTCACCTAAGTCCTCGCAATAGTCGCGCCTCTGCGCCCACAAGACCACTAAACATATATGCACCAGCACAAAATGTGCAACAAATGTAGCATGAGTACGTAAATAAACGCATACCCAGTAAGTATCTAGTCTAACCTCTAAGAAGTAGTGACGAGGGCTTCGACACTTACTATGGGCTAATAATAAAGTACCGATATTAAAATTATGCACGGATTATATAAATACAGCTAAAAACTCAATAACAAGAAATAAATAAACAATTCTTTCCCTAATAAGTAAATCCAAAATTTATTATTTAACAAATTTATCTCTCAAGCCAATGAAACAACATCAATTATAATTGGACTCCAAGAATATTATGCACGAATTATGCCGAGGTCGTACGGCCCGATCCAACATACAAATATATAAATTGTGCACTGTCGAGGGTCGAACGACACAAACCATAGATTCATTTATCTGCTACCGAGGCGTCGGCCCGCTCCACAAGAAGAGAAAAATACATTAAAACAACCGATTCAATATTTATTAAGAGGCTAATATCCAAAGAAATACCAATTCTCATTAACGGTCAAGTGACCCGTCCAAAACTCAAGTACATAAAGTTTCACCTTTTACAATTATTTTATCAAGTTCCATATGAGTTAAGGAATTAAATTAACAAGTAGGGTGCAAACATCGCAAGTATAACATGATTTGGGTCCTAGACTATCCGGACATAAGCATAATTAGTAGCTACGTACGGACTCTTGTCACCTTGTGCATAAGTAACCCCCACAAATAGAAGCACATATTAATCAATTCACCAATGGGGTTAATTCCATCTTACAAGGTTAGAAAAGAGACTTACCTCGTCTTAAAGCCCACTTTTCGGTCACAATTTCTCTCTAACGCCCCAACTTGACGTTGTTCAATTCGAAACTAGTCAACAACGTGTAAATTAATAAAAATATACACCAATGCTTGAAATTTAACAATTTATAAAAATTTCCAACTCCGCTCGAAAAGTTGACAGTGGGGCTCACGTCCCGGAACCCGATGAAACTCACAAAATCCGACAACCCACAATTATGAGTTCAACCATACTAATTTCATTCAAATCCGACTTTGAATCGGTATCTCGAAAATTTATTTTGTGAAATTATAGAAATTTCTTCCGATTTCTTATTGAAAAATGAATAATCTAACGCCGAAAATGAAAATTAATCCATGAAATTTAATCACAAGTGAGTCAAGAATGCGTACCCCAAGTTTTGTAGTGAAATTCCTCTCCAAAATCTCTAAATCCCGAGGTTCCCAACTAAACATATGAAATAATGGCTCAAAGGTTCGAAATAGAGGACTTATAACACTTCCCCGACTTCCTTCTTCGCGTTCGCGAGCCTCCCATCGCGTTCGCGATGAACAAAATTCTCAAAAGCCATTTTGAAACTCTTTTCAGACAGCCTCTAGTATATAATGGTCATAACATTTTGTACAAAACTCCAAATGACAAATGGTCTAACTTTCTGAAAATTAGACACCAAGATCTAGAACTTTCATTTTTGGTCATCTCCCAATTCCTTATATATTTTGAGATATAATCTGCCAAAGTCAACCATGTGCAATACAAATTTCTTCTTCTCGATTTCCAAATATCTTTCCGGACAGCCTGTAGTGTATCAACCATAACTTTTTGTAAGTAACTCCAAATGCCAAATGATTTAATTTTCCAAAAACTAGACACAAATGGTTACACCTTTTATTTTTGAATCATCTCCAAATTCCTCATAGATTGCGAGATATAAAGTTCCAAAGTCGAATGACGAACATAAGGAATTCCTTCTTCGCGAACGTGAGACTCTCTTCGCGAACGCGAAGAACAAAGTCCCAGCAGCAAAATCATTCTTCGCGAACGCGAGAGACTCCTCGCGAACGTGAAGAACAACACCAGGCATTAGAAAATCAGCATCTAAAGTAGCCCAAAATGATCTGATAACACCCGAAACATACCCGAAACACACCCGAGGCCTTCGGGACCCCAACGAAATATACCAACAAATCCTAAAACATCATACGAACTTAGTCGAGGCCTCAAATCATATCAAACAATACTAAAAACATGAATTGCACCCAATTCAAGACTAATGAAACTAAGAAATTCTAACTTCTACATTCGATGCCGAAACCTATCAAATCAAGTCTAATTGACCTCAAATTTTGCACACAAGTCATTAATGACATAACAAACATATTCCAATTTCCAAAGTCGGATTTCGCCCCAATATCAAAATTTCAACTCCCGGTCAAACATCCAAACTTTCCATTTTCAACTTTCGCCATTTCAAGTCAAAACCAACGTTGGACTTCCAAATAAATATCCGGACACACTCATAAGTCCAAAATCACCATACGAAACTAATCACATGCTCGAAATTGAAAATGGACATCGATAACATTAAAATACACTTCAACCCAAATTCATGAAATTCTTCCAAAATGCCAACTTTCCACAATAAGCGTCGTAACACTCCTGAGTCATTCAAATCCTGGTTCTGAGGTCGTTTACTCAAAAGTCAACCCTTAGTCAAGTCTTCCAACTTAAAGCTTCCGAAATGAGAATTTTTTTCAAATCAACTTCGAACTTCCCGAAATTCAATTCTGACCTCATGCACAAGTCGTAATACCTGAAGTGAAGCTACCCAAGGCCTCAAACCGCCAAATGATGCTCTAGATCTCAAAATGACGGGTCGGGTCGTTACATTCTCCCCCACTTAAACATACGTTCGTCCTCTAACGTGCTAAGAACTGCTCCGGAGTTTTTTGAAATCACTATTCAACGTCTCGTGCACCTACCCGTGCTACCACAATCTAGTTGAGCACATTAGCTCAAGCCAGTCTGAAGATCCTCCCTTTTATTTAGTCAAATAAGCCTTAGAGCCAAATTCCAAAATCCAAAATCCTCTACCAGGCCTGCTTTCAGCATACGAACATCGTATCAGTCACTACACCCTGCACCAAAACATGATTGTATACCCTTACTGAATTCACACTATGTCATCGCATAATCCACATGACCATAATAACATCCTATGACAAAATTAGCCGTAATTCCACGAATCCAATGCCACAACACACCTCATGACGCATGTAATTCCTGTTCCAACTCTCGCAATTCTGCCACAACGGAAGAAATATGTAGGAATTCATAACCACCTACCGAATCAACAAATCATTGAGTCTCTCTTCCTGGCAAGAACCATTACCTCATTCTGAACTACATAGCGATATTTGCTCTATAATATGCCTTATATAAATCCGATCGCACTGATCACAAGTTCAATAATCTCGTCTCACCTAGTACAGGCTACTCCGACAATAATATACCGCAAACACTATCAAATATTTCATATAATGCCATCAATGCGCCCACAAGCTACAACTAGAATATGACACATAAGGAAGAACGAACTCTGGAAAAGAACTATCCAGCCCGTGTAAAGAATAAAACAGCCATCAAATACTATGAGCCTTTCTCAGAGGCAAGAAACGGGACACACAAAATAAATATCAAGGATCGTGCTTAACATCTCACTGTTGCAGCGTGCAATCCGATCCAATGTGACATTGTTGCGGCGTGCAACCCAATCCACAAATCATACCCTGTGACGGCGTGCCACCCGGTCCAAACAATATACCCGTGGAGGCGTGCCACCCGATCCGCTCATGACAATCAAAAGAAAACACACGTCAACTCGTAACGCTTATACTCGCGAAATGTTCGAATATCGACCACAAGCGCGCCAAGTGCATAATACAAATCATGGGGAGACGGGTAGCGCTATACGCTACAAAACTCAAGCACAACTAAGGTGCGATATATAATCTGCATCTCGAGAGCCATCCTGCTCACATAACACCACCGCTATGGGGGACCTCAACACATGTGCGAATAATCAAGTCGTCTCACAACCCACATGGCACAATAGAGTATTACATGAAATAGCTGACGATGAAAACAACATTCAATTCCGAATACTCCTCCATAAGAAATGATATGCTGAATGAACACACAGGGCCTAGCGTAGAGCATACATCCACATTTAGACCCATCAACGGACCTTAAGCCGATTCTGATTGTATCGTACTAGGCTAATAATCTTTCAAAGATCCAATAACCCTTTTCCATGACACATAAAAACAATTGTCAAAACTGGAACAAACTCACACGGTCCACATCTCAAGGAATAGAATGCCTCTAAGGCATAAACTCTCGCATTTGCCATATTACAATAACCTCCATACTTGCTTTCAATATTTAACAATCAAGTGACTGACATGCCACACTTATACAAATCTCTCAGTGGGGGTACACTTCCATGACCTTCCGGTCAAGTAGCAAAGTCCACACATCCATACCACAACCGTTCTAATTCTGAAAAATAAATCAAAAATCCGCAAGTCAATACACAAAGCCTCTTCCAAAGAACACCATCCTCAAGTGAAACTAAAGAAAATGCCAGCTTAATCTGAACATCTAAATTCACTCTTGCTCATATGAGCTTGTAACATTCTATCAACACCGAATCGCAATCTTTACCTCCAATTCCCGTCCCTATCCCGCTCACTGCACTTATCCTGCCGCTACGCGATAACACATGTATTCACCATAACCATTGACTACTAGTGGGATAAAACACTTCATTGGCTAGAAAACTTTCACTTAGCTCATTTCAGAAGAACCAATGCCACACGCAACTGAATTCTCAAACCGCAAAAATACAACCTCATGTCGTGATCTAAACCGCCATAACTCTTCCGGAATCCATTTACACAACAAAGCCATTCGAATCGAATACCTCCCAAATCAACTAAGTTGTGATGGCGCTCAAGCCCAAGTGTACAACCACAAACTACATGTATACCTTCACGCCGAAGAAACTGATCACTGCCACAATCGTGTTGATTCAACCATTACCAACCGATCCATTTCTTCCAATTTACTCAGGACTTGCCCTAGAAATAATAATAGCTTCATTCAAAACATAACGGAACCCAACAATACTCATCCTGAGTGGCCCAATCCACGAGACCGCATCGTCTCAATACTCATGAACCATCTCATATTCTCCTTACGCACATAATAGCATCACTAACTGGTACACCCGTTCTGCAAGACCTTTCGTGAATCCAAAGTTATTTTTTTCCTTTCTCTAATACTGCACGGCATATGCAATGATAACATAAATCATTCCAAGTACTCAGGCACTGCACTTAAATTCTTGAACCCACTGGAACCACTGTTCAGAGTCACCCACTCTAACGTGGCCCCGAATATAAGCCAAACTCTAGTGCTCTTCCAGCACGTGAACACCTTATCAATGAAGCACCCGAATGAATTTCTTTTCCTTGTACATTACACCCACAAGAAGAATGAACTCTATGTCTTCCCAAAACCTGAACATGAATCAATAAGGTCAAAATATAACACGCATTCCTCAAATTCTTTGCTCGAATTACCCCTGATATTTTTCTTTCCTTAGCCATAATAACCCACCAATACACCGTTGACCAGAGACCACACAAGCAGACAACCACATGATCTAACCATAGATAGTGGGGCTCCACCACTTAGATTGAAGCTACAATCTCATAAACTGGAACCTACCAAGATCCCTCCTTACCAATTACCATGATCTCGCACAATCAACTCGCCAAGTTTCTCAAAATCTTTCTGTTAAACATTTCATGAGCATTCTAAATCACTAGCCATATTCACATATTCTACCTCTTACCAGATAGCCAGTAGTATTCTTCGTAGAAGCTTCATCAACACCACGCAACCGCTAACCTGTTCACAGGAGATAACCCACATGTGGAAATTCCATGCCGACATCGTCCAACAACGCTGAACTGGGTGCAAGTACTACAAAATCAGTAAACCCTCCTGAGCCAGTGCTCACTCACCAGCTGTACAAGTTTGTTCACTCCCCATTGACATAAAATAAAAGTGTGACAATACATTTCAATCCGAAGTCATGTTTCATTCCCCTTCATATTAAGCAAACTCCTTTTTGTCGTATCCAATCTTGCTCGGTATAGTAGCCAACACTCCAAATTAAGTCCGTAGACCTAGTCACTCTCCAACATGATTCCCAAATCACTCTAAACTTTTCTCAAGTCATGTGGCTATCCTACCACAGAATTCATACGCTACTCTGCCACTCCTACTTCGGCTAAACCATCTTCTTTAAGTAAGTGCTCGACCTTTGCTTTTCATACTTGACCTGCTGGTAATCCAACCACCACGAGACACCTCCCGCCATGTCCTTCCTCATTCTTTGTTGCTCCAATGTTGCCTTAAATCAAATCCATACATGTAGCACCGGAACCAGTGAATTGCCATCAACTCTAAACCTCCTAGATGATCATCTTTCTCGAGCCATCAACATTAGAAACACTGACTCGATGTTGAACCGCTGCACACCGCTATCTCTGACGACCGCTTCCCCAGCTTCCTTTCACAATAACGTGTCCCAAAGGTGAATTAAAGAAGACCATAACACCGGCGAACTTAATACATTCAAAAAAGGATAGGGACACCATATAACATATGAAAATTCCACCATCCTCCAAAATAACAAGTCTCGTTACTCCATCAACCCAAACCTGAACATTCATAGTCCGATTGCCTTTTCCTTGCTGGAAATAAACACTGAACCTGTAAATCATGTGTTGAGAAATCCTCCTTTAAAGTCATTCACTGCCTCGACACATAAACAAATTCCCCACCATAACACCAACATTGTGTGATAACAACGTCTGAACATCATAGCAATCTGCGCGTAGCCTCGATCCCATCAAAAATACAGCTACTAAGCTGAAATGACAGAACATCCTTCCGCAAGAAAATGATAAGAACTTGCTCGAATGCGCAGGGAGAAACATCCTACTCCACGTCGGTAAAACCACTGCAACTCCTCGATGCACAATTGACACGAGTGCTTAACACCATACGAGAATGAATGGGAAGGATATAAAGGCATAAACCTCGAAAGAATCAAATTGCATAATGATGAATCAAGAAAAGAAGTGCTCCTAATAGCCCTGTATCCTCTCGAAGATAAGTACAGACGTCTCTGTACCGATCCGCAAGACTCTACTAGACTTGCTCATGACTCGTGAGACCCAAGTGAACCTAATGCTCCGATACCAATCTATCACAACCCAAAATCCACTATAGGTCGTGATGGCGCCTACGCCACTGTCAAGCAAGCCAACTATATTTGATCCACTTAATTACTCATTTGTATTCCTTTGAAATCATAATTTCCATTAATTAAATAGTATGAAATAGAATTTACAGGGTAAAACAATGATAATTACGTGAACTACCATACTAAACATCTAGTAGGAACCCCCAAAACCCGGTTTTACAAGTGCATGAGCATTAACTAGGAAAATATGATAAATACAATAGCTGTCTGGAATACAAATTAGACAGGAGAATGTAAATAACTCTGATGGAGACTCTGTGTGCTGCAGACTCATAACATGGGATGCAAATCACCTAAGTCCCCGCAATAGCCGCGCCTCGGTTCCTACAAGACCACTAGACATATATGTGCCTGCACAAAATGTGCAGCAAGTGTAGCATGAGTACACAAATCAATGCGTACCCAATAATTATCTAGTCTAACCTCGAAGAAGTTGTGACGAGGGGTCCGTAACACTTACTATGGGCTAACAATAAAGTACTGATATTATAATTAAGCATGAATTATATATATACAGCTAAAAACTCAATAACAAGAAATAAATAAATAATTCTTTCCCTAATAAGTAAATCTAAAATTTATTTTTATTATTTAACAAATTTATCTCTCAAGACAATGAAACAATGTCATTTATAATTGGACTACAAGAATTATTACGCACGAATTATACCGAGCTTGTACGGCCCGATCCAACCTACAAATATACAAAATGTGCACTATCTCGATCCAAAATCTACTAAAGGTCGTGATGGCGCCGGACACCACTGTCAGGCATGCCAAATCTCAAAACTTTAGGTAATACTGATACTGAGCTGAAACGATAGAACGACCTTCTGCCAGGCGACGACCATAGGCTAATCGAATACGCAGGTAGAAATATCCTGCACCCCATATGTAGCACCATTACAATTCCATAATTCCCGATTTATAACAAGCACTTCGCATCTCATAAGATTGAATAGGAAAGAAACAAAGGCATAAGCCTTAAAGGAATCAAATCGCACAATGAGGAATCAAAAGGGGGGGTGCTCCTAAGAGCCCTGTAGCCTCTCGAAGATAAGTACAGACATCTCCGTACCGATCCACAAGACTCTACTAGACTTCCTCATGACTCGTGAGACCTAAGTGATCCTAGTTCTCTGATACCATGTTGTCACGACCCAAAATCCATTAAAGGCCGTGATGGCGTCGGACACCACTATCAGGCAAGCCAACACTAAATAGTTAATTAAATTCTCATTTTAATATTTTTTAAATCATTTCTTTTCCTTATATTTAACAATAAATAATGAACTTCACAGAGTAAATAATAATGTCTTTAACCACTTTTCAATACTAATTAATCACATATACATTCCAGAACCCGGTGTCACAAGTGCATGAGCAATTTTTAGGAAATAAAATATAATACAATAACTGTTCGGAATACAATTTGACGGTAGAGAAAATACAATACAATACTCTGAAGGAGACTCTGCTGGTTGCGGTCGTCTTGAGAGGTGCAGCTCACCTAAGTCTCTGTATCAACCATGCCGCTGCGCCAAACTAGGCCACTAGACATACATGTGCCTGTGCAACAAAAATGCACAACAAGTGTAGTATGAGTATAAAAATAACGTGTACCCAGTAAGTATCTCGTCTAACCTCGAAAAAGTAGTGACGGGAGGTCGGCTTGGACACTTACTAATGGTCCAAATATAGAAATACCAAAATGTGTAAAGAGTGGATTTTATAAGGTGATTGCAAGCTCGATAAGCATGAAGCATGTAAACAATTCTTCTGATAATAAGAGATTTCCAAAAAAAAAAATCATATTTCATCGTTTTTCAATTTACCTCAGGCTAAATGGCTATATCATTATTTATAAATTTCAAAGCAAGCAATACAAGCATACGAAAATCATGCCGAGGTCATACGGCCCGATCCAACATAATAATAAAATGTGCACTGCCAGAGGGTCGAATGATGCGAACCATAGATGCATCTATTACCCCACTCGCGAATCATACATGCGACGCGGTCAAATTTAAATACATACATTCAAACAGTCAATCAAGAATTCACCATGGAACATTTATCCAAGGAAAAGTCAATCCTCTTTTCACGATTAAGAAAAATGTAGTTTAACTTATTTAGAAATTTATTTACTAATTTGATATGATTTAAGTAATTTAAATTGTCAATAAGGTTACAAATATTTCAAGTATAGCATACTTTTGGGTCCTAGACTACCCGAACATAAGCACAATAGTAGCTACGCACGGACTCTCGTCACCTCGTGCGTACGTAGCCCCCACAAATAGTAGCACATAATTAATTATTTCACCTATAGGGACAATTCCCTCTTACAAGGTTAGAAAAGAGACTTACCTCGCTCCAAAGTTCCATAGCCGATTTTTCAAACAACTCGACCGATGCCCAGCGCTCCAAAACTTGCTTTTGCTTTATTAACATTCACAAGCTGTTAATCCTCCTCCGACATCTTAACATTGAGTAAAATTCTCATACTCCACCAACAAATTGATATCTACAATTACAATCTCAATTACAATCAAAATATGACTCAAAAATATTTATCAATATTCATTTATGGCTCACAAGTTGGCTACAAGCCTCCAGCTCAAATCGTCTAATAGGTTCACTTACTAGCGCATTCAACTCCACTCTTATCATTTAATACTCATTTGAAGTCATCAATGATAGTACATTAATTCTCCAACACCGCCAAATTACTATTCATCGTCTTCCTTAACCAACGTTTCCAAAATATTCAATTTGGTGATTACTTAGTTGAACATTTCTAACTAAGCTAGAAAATGATTCCAAGATTCATTTCATCCTTTAATTTCATTTCAAAAAATACTATTTATCTCTCCTTCATTTTCTCCAGAACACTATTCATTCCATGGACTAGGGTTTATGAAATCAATTACCCAACCATAACAACTTGAAATAAATATTAGAATTACTCTCACCGACTTGTAAGAAATGAGCTTGAAGCATTAGTATTGCCTTCCTGAATCTTTTCCTTAAAAATCCAATGTTTGGAAAATTTGGTGTTCTTTAACAACTTGAAAGATTTCTAGGGATTTCAAAGATTGAATGATGTTAATACTAGTGTTAATAGGATGTTATTAACTTAAAATAGACAATAAAACTCACCTTATATTGTTAAATAGTCCCCAAGTTCGAATCCACCATGAAAGAACCAATCCCTAGCTCAAGAAAATCCTCAAAAATGGCTTCTGACCGTGACTGTCTTATATAGGCACAGGTGCTTCATCGAGTTGTATCTTGTACTGTGCAGGTTGTACCTCGTAATACAAGGTTTCCCCTGCTGGACACCTTCTAATAAAACGTCCATAACTCCTTGTAGAAATATCCAAATGGCGAACGGTTTGTAGGGTTAGAAACTAGACTCAACGACCATTAATATGATAGGTTGTCCACCATATAACTACTTACATATTTCTAGATATAAGCTTCCAAAGTCGGCTCCAGACATCAGAAATTTCTGGCGAAACTGCTTTACCAGCCTTCATTCAATCGATCATAGCTTTCTGTACAAATGTCCAAATGATGAATGGTTTAACTTTTTGGAAACCAGAATCAAAGGGCTACAACTTTTCAAGATTTTGATAATTTTCATATTACTTATAGATTTTCGATATGAAAGCTTCCAAAGTTAGCTCTACGATGCACTAGTTGCTGTTCAAAACAGCTTTTGCAGCAGAAAATTCCAGCAGCTTTTTTTGTCCGAAATCCAGTTCATTAACCTTCCGAAATCCACCCGAGGACCTCGGGACCTTAACCAATTATACCAACATGTCCCAAAATACAATACGAACTTAGTCGAGGCTTCAAACCACGTCAAATAATGCAGAAATTACGAATCGCGCATCGAATCAAATTATGAGTTTTCAAATCTTTCAACTTCTATATTTTGCGCCGGAACGTATCAAATCAATCCAGAATGACTATAAATTTTGCACACAAGTCATAATGACATAATAGAGATGTTCCAATTTTTAGAACCGGATTCCGACCCTGATTTTAAAAAATCAACTCTCGGTCAAACTTTTCATAAATCTTCTATTTTCCAACTTTCACCAAAATGCGCCAAATTGTCCTATGGACTTCCAAATCCAAATCTGAACATGCTCCTAAGTCCAAAATCACCATATAAAACTATTGGAATCTTCAAAATTCTATTTCGGGTTCGTTTGCTCAAATTAAACCCTTAGTTAGATTCTTCCAGCTTAAAGCTTCTGAAATGAGAATTCTCTTTCCAAATCAACTCCGAACTTCCCAAATTTCAATTCCCACCATGCGTACAAGTCCTAATACCTGAAGTGAAGCTACTCATGGCCTCAAACCGCTGAACGGCGCACTGGAGCTCAAAACGACCGGTCAGGTCGTTACATTCTCTCCCGCTTAAACATACATTCGTCCTCGAACGTGCCAAGAACTACGTTGGAGTTGTCTGAAATTACAGTTTAACACCTCGTGCACCTACCCGTGCTACCCCAACTCAGTTGAGCATAATAGCTCGAGATAGTCTGAAGATTCTCCCTTTTTCTTAGTCAAATAAGCCTTATAGCCAAATTCCAACACCCGGAATTCTCTACCAGGCCTGTTTCCAACATACGAACACCGTATAAATCACAACACGATGTACCAAAACATGACTGCATGCCTTTGCTGAATTAACACCATGTACCACATAATTCACATGACCATAGTAACATCTTATGATAATAATAGCCGACATTCCATGAATCTGATACCCACACACACCTCATGACTCATATAAGTCATGTCCCAACTCTTGCAATACTGCAACGGCGGAAGAGATGTGTAGAATTTCATGACCAACTGCAGAGTCAACAATTCATTGAGTTTCTTCTCTTGACAAGAACCATTGCCTCATTATGAACCAAATAACTATATTTGCTCTTTAATATACTTCATATAAATTCAATCGCACTGATCCCATGTCCAATAAATCTCCTCTCACCCAGTACAAGCTGCTCAGGCAATAAACCACCTCAAACATTGCCAAAGGTCTCATATGATGACACAATGTTCCAATAAGCTACTAACTCGAACGTGATACATAAGGAAAACGAACTCTGGAAGGAATTACTCAACCCATGTAACTAATTAAACCATAGAAAAGTTGTTACGAACCTTCTTCAGAAAATGGGAAACAAAACACATAGAAATAGGTATAGGGGATTGTACTCAACATCATACTATTGCAGCGTGCAACTCGATCCACACAACACACCCGTGGCGGCGTGCCACCCGATCCGCACATAAAATCTATATAAGGAGATAATTATCAAGCTAAAATGCCCATTATTACAAAATACCTGAATATCATCCACAAGCACGGGAAGTGCATAATACAAACCCTAGGGAGACAGATAGTGCCATATGCTACAAAAGTCAAGCACAACTAAGGTGCGATATATAATTTGAATCTCAAGAGCCATCCTGCTCACATAACATCGTCGTTACGTGGTACCTCAGCACATGTTAAATTTATCAAGTTTTTTCACAACTCACACAGCACAACATAGTTTTACATGGAATAGCCGACGACAAAACGACATCCAATGTCTGAATACTCCTCCATAAGGAGCGCTATGCTGAAATGAACGCATCTGGCCTGATATAGAGCCCATATTCATATTTAAACCCATCCACGGACCTCAAGCCGATTTTAATCGCATCGTACTAGGCTGGTAACTTTTCAAGGGTCCTTAATAACCCCTCTTTTCCATAACACACAAGAACAACCATCATAACCGGAACAAACTTCCACAGTCCACAACTAAACAAACTGAGTGCCCTCCGGGCACAAATTCCCAAATTAACGATGTTACCACAATCGTCATACTTGGTTTCAATTCTTCAATCAATCAAGTGACTACATGACAGACTTATACAATCTTCCTGTGGGATACGCTCCCACGACTTTCCACACCGGGTAACAAGTCTGCACATCCATACTATCGACCACACAAAAGCTGTAAAGAAATTCCAAAATCCGCAATATGTATGCAAATCCTCTCACACCAGACACCGATCTCAAGTGACGCCAGAAACAATACCAGCTGACTCTAACCATCTAAGTCCCCTCTCGCTCATCTGAGCTCATTATATTCCAGTCAACACCAGACGACAACCTTGATCATTAACTTCTGAATTTCCATGTTGCCCACTACACCTAATCATACCAATATGCAATTGTACGAGAATTACATCATAACCACTGAACCACTAATAGTAAGCACTTCATCATATATGAACCTTTTTCTTAACTCATTTCAAGAGGACCATTGCAACACGTGACTGAATTCTCATGTCCGCAAGAAATACCAACCTCAAGTACAACTCTTCTGGGATCCATCCACACATAACATGCCATAATACTTGAATGCCTCCAGATAAAATCAATTACGGTGGCCGGCAAGAGGATCCTTCCTTCATCGTTGACATGATCTTGCACAATTAACCCACCACATTCCTCGAAATTCCTTCTGTTAACATTTCATGAACACTCTGAACCACTAGCCACATTCACATGTTCGACCTCTTACCGGATAGCCAGTATAATTCTTCGGAGAAGTTGCATCAACACCACGGGATCACTAATCTGCTCACAGGAGATAACCCCCATGTGGAACTACCTGCCAACCTCTTCCAACAACGCTGCGCTAAGTACAATTACTACAAAATCGATAACCCACCCTGAGCCCCTGCTCATTCACCAGCTGCACAAGTCCATTCACTCCTCATGGACATCAACTAAAGGTGCAACAATACATTCCAATCCAAGGTGATGATGTACCCTTCTTCACATCAAGCACTCTTTTCTGTCATATCCAACCTTCCTCTGCATAGCAGCCATTATTCCAAAATTATGCCTGTAGAACTAGTCACTGTCCACCATGAATCCCAAATCACTCTAACTTTCCTCAAGGCGTGTAGCTATCCTAGCACAGAACCCATATACTACTTTTCCACTCTCCCACTTTGGTCAAACACTCTCCTCTAAGAAACTATTCGACTTCTGCTCCTTACACCTGACCTTCTAGAAATTTAACCACCGCAAGACACCTCCCACATGTCCTTCCTCATCCTTCACTGCCTAGTTTTTGCCTTAATTCAAAATCCATCTTTATAGGACACTCCATTAACCCAACCTGAAAACTCCTATTCCGGTTGCCTTTCCTCCGCCGGAAATAAAATACTCAATCTCTGAATCTTGCACTGAGTAAACATCATTCCAAGTCATTCACTGCTTCGACACATAGACAAGCATCCTAGCATTACACTACACTGGGCGATAGGAACGCACGAATTGTCATAATATTCAATGACAAATCTCAAACTTTAGGTAATACTGACACTGAGCTGAAACGATAGAACGACCTTCTGCAAGGCGAAGGCCATAGGCTAATCGAATACGCAGGGAGAAATATCCTGCACCCCATATGTAGCACCATTATAATTCCATAATTCTCGATTTATAACAAGCATTTCGCGACGCTGTGATTACCCAATGGGTCATTATATAAAATTAGACTCCGTTCCATACTAAATAACCATAAAAATACTAAAATTGAATACCTCAATTTACGTGCGCAGTCCGGGCGTGAAACCGGAAAGCTTTTACGTGAAAATATGAGAAATCGTGATTTTTAGAATTTAAATGTGATAAAAGTTGACTTTGGTCAACATTTTGAGTACACGGACCCGGATACGTGTTCCGATGATCCCAGGAGGTCCGCAGTAAAAATGGGACTCGGGCGTATGCCCAAAAATGAATTCCGAGGTCCCAAGCCTTAGAAATCAATTTTTGAAAGAAATTGTTTTGCTGAAATGTTCATGAATTAAAGAAAAGAAATAATGCTAAAAATCATTGGTATCGAGTCTGTATTGTTGGTTCCGGAGCCCGCTACAGCTTTGTTATGATATTTAGAGGTTAACTATGAAATTTGTTGAAAAACGGAGTTCGTTTGACGTGATTCGGACATCCGGTTGAGAAATTATGAACTTTAAGAGTTTTTGTTGAAAATGATGAGTTTTGAGGTTTAATTCATAGATTTACATGTTATTTTCATGATTTTAGTGCACGAGCAAGTCTGTATGATGTTTTAGACTTGTGTGCATGATTTGTTTAGAGCCCCGAGGGCGCGGGTGAGTTTCGGATAGGCCACGGGGTGTTTTACACTTGAAAATAACTATTGGTTTTTTTATTGCCGGTGTCCAGGTATTTTGTTCTGTGCGATCGGATAGGAAAGTCCGTGATCGCATAGAGAAGTTGGAGGCCCTGTTTGGAACCTGTGCGAGCGCAGCACAATGCGTGCGATCGCGGAGCCCAACCTGGGCGAACACACAATATACAGTGCAAACGCATTGAGTTAAATCAGGCCTGGGGAGGGGAGGCCAATACCCTGTGCGATCGCACCCCTCCCCATGTGAACGCACTGAACAATTTCACCTTACCCTGTGCGATCGCGTATAATTACCCGCGATCGCACAGTTGCCCTGCCCAGCTAATATAAATATCTTTTAAAAACGGGCAAAACTCTTTCTTCTCCAATTTTCTGAGGTTCCAGCCCTAAAAATGATTTTTTTTCAACAATCTTCATCCCCAATTCATAGGTAATCAATTCCAAACCTTGTTCTTGCAATTCCTTATTATTTTGCATCACGTTTAAAGCAAAAACAAAGAATTTTCATGGTAAAAATTTAGGATTTGGGTAGAATTAAGGAGTTTTGTAAAAATTGAATTTTTATATCAAATAAGGCCGGATTTCAAAACTAATAGCATATTTGGGTTCGTGGGTGAATGGGTAAACGTAATTTGGTCCGAACCCCGAGATTAGACCAAGCGGTCCCGGGGTCGGGTTTTCACTTTTTTTGAGAAAACTTAGGAATAATTATATTTTTCAATAAAGTTAGTTCCTTTAGCATTAGTTAATGATATTAAGTTAATTTTGATTATATTCGAGCAAGTTAGAGGTGAATTCAAAAGGAAAAGCAATAATTGAGCAGTAAGTGGCCTGCGAAATTGAGGTAAGTGTTTGGTCTAACTTTGGCTTGAGGGAATAGGATTCCCCACTTTTTTGTTATGTGAAATGCATCGTCGTGGTGTATAGGTGTGATGACGAGTATCTATGCACCACCCAAATTATTTGTTAAACATAATTCCCCTTCCCGTTCCCCACTTATTTGATCATTATCTTAATTGTTATATGTTCATTATTGCTTCTATGACTATTTGGCCTCGTTAATCTGTTGTTAGATGTTGTTGTGATTATTTAGAAAGAGTATTGGTTGTTTGAGCTGGTTTCCTTGTGATATCTATAACGGTTGAGAGGTTTGGCATTATTTTTACGAATTATATATATATATAAATACGTTCCTGGTGGTTTCGTTTTGATAATATTGAGGAAGTTGTGACAAAATGCAGTCTAACTGTTTCGTAATTGTTGAGGTTCACGTGGTTATTGGGTTTCATTGAGTTATTTCCAATTGTTGTTGTAAGTGTGTTAAAAATGTTGGTTGTTCTCTTGAGTTTATCATAGTATATAAAGACTGAGCTGAATTGACAACGTTACGGTGTTTACTTATATTCTGGTTGGTTTTATTGTAAAATGATATTGGTTAAAGCTTACGAGCTATATGATTTTCGGTTTGAAATTGTGGAATCAACAGTATTGTGAAAGGCTTGGCCTGAATTGTGAAATTTTTTATGAATAAATTGATATGATATGTCTGGTGAGAGCCGATTGCACGCCGCAACAATGAGTCATAAGGGTGGTGATCATGCTCAACTATGTCTTGTAGAAGACTAAGTGGGCGCTGCAAATATAATCCGGGGTATTACGCCC
>MDKI01127113.1:0-61861 GCA_005239505.1 Nicotiana paniculata
TCGTCTTCTTCTGGCTCCTGAATGACATCGGGTCTGGAATCCATGTCCGTATGTGTTGATGTTTCCTCTGTGGTGATTTGGTTCACCTTCTCGTGGCTTCCTTCTTCCGTACATATTTGGGTTCCAGTTTCTTCTTCCGTACCTAATTGGGCGATTTCCTCGTCTTTTGACTCTTCCGCTACCTCTTTTTTGTTTGAGTGTACTACTGAATTTATATTCCTTGAGGTTTGTTGATCGCCTCGAATCTGTTGAATTCCCCATTTGGAAGGGAATTTTATTACCTGGTGTAAAGTAGATTGTATTGCTTCCATGTCATGGATCCATGGTCTCCCCATGATTACGTTGTAAGCTATATGGGTGTCAATGACTTGAAATTTCGTATTTTTGATTACTCCTTCTGCATAGGTATTAAGCTCAATTTCTCCTTTTGTTATGACCGTAGAGTTGTCAAACCCATATAAGGCTCGTGATTTTGGGATTACTCGATCCTCCATTAGCATTTCTTCTACAACTCTCAACAAAATGATGTTGACTGAGCTACCTGGATCAATCAACATTCTTTTTACATTAGTGTCATGTATGAGTAGAGATATTACCAGAACGTCGTTATGAGGAAGCAGCAATCCGTTGCCATCTGCATTGTGGAACATTAAATTGTCTGCTTCCATGTCTTCACGAACCCGCTTCTCGTGTGTAATTGTGAATTTTGTTGTTCTTTTGCAGACTACTTCGTTCACCTCTTCTCCTTCGTGTATCACATTCACTGTTCTCTTTGGAGATGGTGGTTTCGAGGGCTCTTGCCTGTTCTTCATATATGCCTGTTTGCCTTTTTTACTAAATAATTCTGTTAGATAGTTCTGTTTTAATAATTGTTCTACATCACCTTGCAACAATTTGCAATCTAATGTTCTGTGTCCATGATCGTTATGGAATTCGCACCAGAAGTCTGGATTCCTTCTGTTTGGATTCGATCTCATTTCTTTGGGCCATTGAACTTTATCGCCCATGTTTCTCAGTACTTACATTGAAGTTGTAGTCTCTGACTCTTGCATTACCTCTGTTCTGTTCCTCCCGGTCTTTCTAGATCTTGAGGAGGATGAGTTCGTATCTCTATTTGACGGTCTATATTCCAACCGTGTGTTTTCAAACCTGGAATGAGTTTCTCGTCCTGAAGGTCCCATATATAGATCGTACATGTTCTTACCTATTGTCCTTTCTGGTTTGGAGCGTCTAGAACTGGCTCGATCTTCAGCTTTTGATTGAGCAATTGTGTCTTCTTCTATTCGTAGCTTGGTGTTGTACCTGTTATAGACATCGTTCCATGTCGTGGCTGGGGATTCTCTCAAGCTTTGCTTAAGTCTTCTCGTGGCTTCTGAGCTTCTGTCATTTAAGTTGCTTGCAAATGCCATTGCTGCCCAATTGTTAGGTACACTTGGTAGCAGCATTCTTTCTCGTTGAAACCTGTCTACAAATTTTCGGAGCAACTCCGCGTCTCCTTGTTTTATCTTGAATATGTCTTCCATTCTTTTTTTGACTTTTTGTGCAACGGAATATGCTTTTATAAAAGAATTTGCAAGCTCATCAAAAGAGTCCATAGAATTTTCGGGTAGAAGAGAATTCCATGTTAGTGCTCCTTTGGTGAGTGTCTCTCCGAACTTCTTGACTAGTACTGGTTCAATTTCTTGTTTAGTCAAACCGTTGCCTTTTACTGCTGTAGTAAAAGCAGTTACATGATCACGTGGATCAGTTGTCCCGTCGTACTTGGGAATATCAGACATTTTGAATTTCTTGGGAATAGGTAAGGGTGCTACATTTGGCTTCCAAGGTTGTTGAGAATATCTATCAATGTCAATGCCTTTGATAACAGGTGGTACTCCAGGAATTTGCTCGATTCGGTCGTTTTGTTCCTTCACCTGTTTCTGCAAGGTTAGTAATAAAGACTGTAATTCTGGATTACTGGACATACCTGGTCTTGCTTCGAGGGACTCATTTGGAGTGCCTCTACTTCCTGAGTTTGCTAGTCCGTATTGTGGATTTTGCACAGTTGCGGTGTTATTAGGAGGAGGTGTAGGTGATGCAACTGGCAGTCCCCTCATGAAAGCTTGTAAGGCTTGAGTCACATATTCTCCAACCATTTGCTTACAGGATTTTGTTCTCCTGTTTGTTCATTTTCATTGTGATTATTATTTTGAGTCGTAGATCTCTCTAGGGAATGTTCCCTTGAGCCTCGTGGGGAACCTGAAGGTGATGGAACTGGAGTTCCAATCCTTTGTTGGTTGTTGTCGTTGGCGTTCGACATAATTTACAGAATGTTGTTTGAGAAAAAACAGAGATTATCAGATTCCCGGTAACGGAACCAATTTGTTTAACCAAAGAATTAGATTCTCTGCCAAAGCTATTTTAAGAAGAACACGGGTTTCTGATAACCAAAGAATATGCTAATAATTGTAAGTAAATTCGTAAATAGAAAGCAGAAAGATGCGTAAAAAGTAAGTATATTTCAATAGTGGTTCGAACGTGTCCTTACAAGTTATATTTTACTCCCTTTTATAGGGAATTTCTTAATATAACGTCTACTCTTTTCAGTGATTGAGCATTAATGGCTAATAATGGCATTAATGTAACGTTACAATGATTAATCGTAACTGTTGCGTGAAGATTATGTAACATTTTGGCTCATTAATTGAAGATCCCCGAATCTGCCCTTTATTCCGTCTTGATTCATTCTGATCGTGTCTCTTCTCCTTCTCAATTAGGTTGAGATTCCCGTATCTGATTACACCGTGGGTATGCTATTCTGTTCCTCTTTATCTCATACCTCTTCATAAAGTCTCGTCCAGTTGTCATGTTGTCATTGCTCCACATAGATTGCTGAGCCATCATAAGTATTACACGTGTGAAGCTCATTTTTACCAATACAATTAGACCGATATGACCTTTATAAAGAGAATTGTTTATGGCTTTCTCCCCTTTTCGGCTTGAAAAGCATTTATCATTTGTATTTGTAAAAATCTCTAACGCCTTAGCACTAAATAAGGAATCGTGCAAGAGTTCAAACAATTTTGTACTCATTAGAGTTTTCGAGGCTTGATATTACCGAATCCCTTTTGTAATTTTGCCGAGGGTAGACTTTTTAACCAGTTTATGAAAATATTCAAAGGCTTGTTTTATTACAGAATTCGGACGTCTCCGAACCGTGTTAGTTTGGCCGTAGCCTTTTTAGTTTGGGACTTGCCTCTTGGGCTTATTTTCCCATTACACTTCGAGCTTGCCCGAAGAGGGTTGCCTTTAAGGTCTTATGATCTCGAAGTTTTAATAATTCTATGTCGTCTATTTTTCGGATGGCATTCCCCGAGTGTGGGGTTAGTTGTTCGAACTTCAGTTATGATCGGCCCTTAAGCCTGTTTACACAATAAATCAAGAGTATGAAGTTGTAAAGTAGAAAACTTTTCTAAGGTATGAGATATCGACAAGGAAAAATACTTTTCTCAATAGATAATTATACATGCGTACATGTTTTATGTTAGGGCTCGAGCAACCTATATGGGCACGGTTCATTCGACCATTTGTCCCTTACAAAATTTACCTATCAAGACCCCGTTGTTAGGAAGTAATTTCCTTGCAACAAAGTTGACATTCGAGGGTAATGCCTCCTAGTATTCGAGGTCGATTGTAAAGAATCCTCGGATACTGTTGAATTATTCTAAGTTAGCACGATCAATGGTTGCCTCATTAAAAACATCGTCAGAAAACCCATTTGGGACAAAACCGGTCTAAGAAAAAAAGAGTGTAACGCGTGCTTTCATACCTAAAGATTTTGTGTTGAAGAATCCATCGTCGTTCCTAATTGAACACCTGCAATGGTTAGTTTAAAATATAAATGATAATGGGAGGGTCGTACCTTAGCAGTAGTATCATTTTAGGAGCGATATGTTCTAATTGTTCGGTAATTGTTCGTCGTTCATCGTGTCGAGCTTGTAGGATCCTTTTCCGATGATGTCGAGAACCTGATACGGTCCTTCCCAATTTGGACCTAGTTTTCCTTCATTCGGATTTCGAGTGTTGAGGGTGACTTTTCTTAGCACCAATTCCCCGGTATTAAAATGTAGAAGATTGGCTTTTCGATTATAATACCTTTCGATTCGCTATTTTTATGCGGCCAATCGAACAAGGGCAGCCTCGCGTCTTTCGTCCAACAATTCTAGGCTTGTATTCATGGCATCGTGATTCGATTCTTCTGTTGCATATCAAAACTTGAGGCTAGGTTCCCCGACCTCGACTAGGATAAGAGCGTCGGCACCATAGACTAAAGAGAACGGTGTTTCCCCCGTACTAGACTTCGACGTTGTGCGATATGCCTAAAGAACCCCAGGCAGTATTTCTCTCCACTTTCCTTTGGCGTCGGCCAGTCTCTTCTTAAGATTTTGGATAATGGTTTTGTTGGTTGATTCGGCTTGTCCGTTCCCACTGGGATGATAAGGTGTCGATAAAATTCTTTTGATGTTGTGATCCTCGAGAAACTTAGTCACTTTGCTGCCGATGAATTATTTTTCATTATCATACACGATCTCAGCAGATATCCCGAATCAACATATAATGTGGTCCCAAATTCAGTCTATGACTTCCTTTTCTCTAACTTTCTCGAAAGCATGTGCTTCAAGCCACTTAGAAAAATAGTCAGTCATAAATAAAATAATCTGGGCTTTACCTGGGGTCGATGGGAGAGGGTCGACGATATCCATTCCCCATTTCATGAACAGTGTCGCACATCTCTTTTCTTGAAAAATCGGGCTTTGACATATTAAAACTCTTTTGGATAGGAGATGAGGTATTAAGGAAAGAAGAGTCGCCACCTAACGATTATTAAGGTGCGTTAGGGCACCTATTATGTAGATAACTCTGTTTGACTAGTCAACACCACCAAAGATCAAGTAAGGGCTCAAATTACCTTGAAGAGAAAGTGTTAGACACTCTTATAGGTCCACAACTGCGGGTCCAGGACGAACTTAAAACTATGTGGATTACAAATAGGTAAGATAAACACAGATAGTAAGGCTCAAAATAATTCACTGGCACAATGAGAAGTGAGCATTACAAGAATATAACCATTATACATATGTTAGATGATTAGACGAATAAAGAAGTGAGGGGAGGGGGGGGGGTCATAAGTTTTTTAGCCTAAAGGATTACCCTATGCAACATAAATAATATTTCGTAACTCCCTTGAAATAAGGAGTTACTCATATTATTCAGCGGGTACAGACAATCATCTCATGCTACCCGATTACTATGTTTAAGTTGTTTACCTAAAGCTTTCTAATTCAATTCTAGGTCGTACCTTATACGTGCACTATTGGTCCCATGCCTACGGTCCAGGAGGCATTTGACCTCTATTTGGGTGGTTCTAGACTTTACTTAGGCTGCTCAAAATGATAAAACTAGGCGACATACAAAACAAGTTGGACTTCAGGTAAGGACAGTTAAGGGCTCAAGTTAGACTCCACACATAAACATCAAATGCACGCAAGATCGGTTCTCACATAAGGCATTTAGATAGTCTTAGGAATGGGACAAAATTAGGGATCGTTAAGCCCTATAAACATGATTTTATAGATGACCATGGACTCAAACAAGCAGGAATTTTAAGGCACCACTTATAGACATGACCCCTAAATAATTAAATAGTTATTGTAGCTGATTATTAAAGAAATTTAAAGGACAGTGAATAGATTGGAAGTTAGGATTGCTCGTACTTTCTAACAGCGACATGGTTAAACGATAAACAACGTTTGAAAAGTTTAAAATTAAAACGAGTGGTGACATCCTATAGGCAGGATCACTAAAGATTGGGATTGGAACTGATTTCCTATATTTAGTCCCTATAGACATGTTCTCTAGGTGAGCATTATAATAGCAACAACGATCAACTAATTAAAATCCTACATGCATGATTACTAACTCATTTTGGAAGTAGTTATGCAAGTTGAGGGAGTATTTACATCCTATAGGCATGTTGTCTAGAAACACGTAGCAGTATACATAAGAATAGACGAAGAATTTGAACTTATGTTTAATGGTAGACGAGTACTGTCTGTGTGTGTGTGTGATTGTCCTAATGGCATGATTTCTAACAGTGCAACCAAAATTGAAAGGCATACATATAGGAGGTTGGATAAATAAATCATATGAATCCTATAAGCATGCTGGATACCCTTTTATGCAAGCATTAAACATACATGTTTCCCCATTTTACTAATACCCCCAATTTTTTATTACAAATTTATTACAGATCCAGTAATGAATGTAATTTACAAGGGATTATACAATAACAATGGATCTATAACATGCCCAAAAGAAATACCCAGTATTGCTTGGGCCTTCAACAGAACTCCTTCTTCACCAAATTAGCACACCCCAATTAACAGGGGACTATATTCATTAGCACAACCCATAAATTACAAAGAAAACCCAAGACAAAACGAGACAGTCCAAATTGACCCCATGACCAAGCGCTGAGTTGCCCAAAAATTACTTTAAACAAAATAACTTCCACGTTTAGATAATAGTATGAGAAAAGAATTAGGTGTCTAAGATAACCAAAGTATAAAAAGTAAAGAGGATAGACAAAATACCCCAAGCCCTAGTGTTTGAGAGTTCACAAGGACCTCAAATGGACCCCGAGCAGTGCTCACACTAGGGAGGGCAATAGTAAGAGCCTTGGTGGCCTTGGCTTTCAGCCGCCGAAGAATGCCAAACTTAGAATGGTATAGATAGCAAATGAGATTGAGAGAACATGACTCATTAACAAAATTTGAAGAGATACACTTGCATTTCAGAAGCATACATAGCAGAATTTCTCAAAACACAAAACATGCCAGTTAAGAAATTCAACAAGGCTTAGAGGACAGGTTCATCACATAGCAAGATAACACATTGGCAGGCATGTATTGAAAGAGTCAAGGGAGAACTAGGTTTGCAAGATTACACTTGAAGAGATACACTTGCATTTCAGAAGCATACATAGCAGAATTGCTCAAAACACAAAACATGCCAGTTAAGAAATTCAACAAGGCTTAGAGGACAGGTTCATCACATAGCAAGATAACACATTGGCAGGCATGTATTGAAAGAGTCAAGGGAGAACTAGGTTTGCAAGATTACAAGATCAACCAGGTTATCATTCTAAGGTGTATATTATCAAAACAAGTCTAAAAGGTTTAAAGCTTAAAGGTCCAAGTTATGCTAAGGATTTACCACAATATCACAAGACAACCATGTTAAACTTACATCATGAGGCAAAACAACATCTAACATGGTGAAAAAACATAAATTGAGATAGCTAAAAAGTCTCAAATAATCACTAAGGATACAGAATTATGCAGACCAAAGACATGCCGAGGAACACATTGACAGGGAAACAAGTCATAGTTGATAGTGAAGACCTTAACCTAGATTATGACTAATTACATATGCAAGTCAGCCATTATAGGAATTCAGAACAGGGGGGAGGCAAGCTTATGTCAAATAGCAAATGTAGACATCAACAAAGTAGACTATTACGAACTTAAGAGGGTCTAAATCATTCAAGCAAAGCATGTTCAAATAGCACACCTCAAACTGGATGCTTTTGGGTAATACTAAATAGGTTTCAACACAAGTGTAAAAACTAAAAGATTGCACACAGAAGTAACTCAAAATACATTAGCTAATCGAGCTTAAGAGTCCAAATTATTCAAGTTAGGAATAAGCAAATACGTATTTCAGAATTGGAAATTTAGGTAAAATCAATGCTAAAGAGGTTCAATGCCAACAAAATTGCACTCAGGATGGTCTAGGAAACATATTAGATCATGAAATTTCAGAGGTTCAAATCATGAACATAGAAGAATGGAATTGCAAAAGCTAAGAAACATACCAGTTGCTAGTTGACAAATAAACAAAAAAGGAAGAACAAATTCCACAATATTCTTAACACCAACAAAGAACAATAAAGCCTAAGATCTTCGTTCATCAGAGTTCCCAAAGGTTTCGAGTGAACCCCGGGCAGTGCTCGCACCAAAAAAGTTAAAGAAGTCGAATTCCGGTGGCCTTGGCTTTCAGCCGGCCAAGATCCAAAGTAGAGAATGAGAGAATAGAGTAAAAGATTTGAGTTTTTAGTTAAACAAGTGGTAAGAATTTCTCGATTAAAGTCTGCCCAAAAAGGGGAATAGGAGAGGGGTTTATATAGTGTTGAAATTGAGATGGACGAACAAGGAAAACAATCAATCAAACCTAACAGGAAAGAAAATATCGCATGAATCTATAATAGAACCAATAAAAGAAAAATCGGAAATCAAACCCTAGTTGGAATCGAACTTAGGGCAAATCATTCGCAAGCCCGAATCACGGCGGAATCAGCAGAGATATACCATATAAAAGAGATATTTTCCCTTCTCCAGTGCATAGGACCACTATAGCATCCAGAACCATAGAATCAAAGCCGAATCATTCTTGACATAAGTGAAGTGGTAACGAAAGTTACCATAAAATGAGTAATAGTAGCAAGAAAAGGCAAGTAAACCCGCGTATAGACACGTATAAGGAAAGAATAAGAAGGGATGTCCATGGTCGCTCAGGTTTAGTGTGAGAGTGGAGATGAGAGTGTACAGGGGCGGCGAAAATGGGGAATGGGTCTTTAGGGTTTGGGTTTAGGGATATAAGGAGAGATGGGGATTTATTATGGGACGTTGATCATTGACGATCAACGACCAGGATTGAATAGGAAATGGGGCGGTTTAAACACAACGGGTCGCAAAGGGTCATTTGGTTGGGCTCCTGAAGAGCGAAGTGGAGTGGTCCAAAGGTTTTGGGCCTGATTGTGGTTCAGAACTAGCCTTGTTTTGGGCTATAAATTAAATATGCGAAATTATTTTAAAAATAATTTATAAAAGAGATTAATAAATAATGAAAATATCATTTATACAGTAAGATGATTTAGAATACTATCTTGACATTACAAAATATAAAAAATGCTATTTAGCCCAAATAATACAATAAAATGTAATTATGCATAAAATATAGGCTATTATTATAAAATTATGTAAATAGCTTAAAAATACAAACATAATTATATGAAATAAAGTAAAATATTATGAAACATATATGTGGATGCAAATAATAAACTTGGATGATTACGTCATCATAAATAATTTAAAGAGATAACATTTAAGTAATTTAAATGCAAGAAAACTAATTTTAAAGATCTAAAAATTATGAAAAAATATTTAAAAAATGCTTGTAAATTAACTAATGATGCAAATATGACATTTTGAAATTATATGCTATTTAAAAAATATGAGGGAAAAATTGGGTATCAACAAACGGCCAAAGGGATAAGACCGAATGGAGCTGCTCCCCGGGCTGGTGAATCATTGACGCATACCTTTGACATTTGTCGCACTTTCGAACGAACTCTTTTGTATCCTTTTCCATTTCGACCCAATAGTACCCTGCTCTAATAACTTTGTGAACCAATGATTCAGCACCGGAATGATTTCCACAAGTGCCTTCGTGAATCTCTCGTAGGACTTAGTTCGTGTCTCCTGGTCCCAAACATATTACCAATGGCCCATCCAACATCCTCCTGAACAGCGTTCCATCCTCGGACAAAGTGAACCGTGTTGCCTTTGTGTGCAGAGTTCTCGACTCCTTTTGATCTGATGGGAGCTTTCCGTTCTTTAGGTATTCTATGTACTTGTTTCTCTAATCCCAGGCCAGACTTGTAGAGTTGATTTCGGTGTGGACTTCTTCGATCACTGAGATCAAGATTTGTATGACACTTCCTGAGTTAAGTTCATCATCTTCGACTGATGACCCTAAGTTTGCAAGGGCGTCGGCCTCGCTGTTCTGTTCTCGAGGTACATGTTGTAAGGTCCACTCTTTAAACTGATATAAAGTTATCTGTAGCTTGTCTAACTACCTCTGCATTCGGTCTTCTCGGACATCAAAAGTTCTGTTGACTTGGTTCACCACGAGTAGGGAATCACATTTTGCCTCGATGACATCTGCTCCCTAACTTTTAGCCAACTCGAGACCTGTAATCATGGCCTCATACTCAGCCTCATTGTTAGTTAACTTTGAAGCTGATAGATTGCCTAATAATATTACCCGTGGGTGGATTTTAAATGAAACCCAGCCCAGACCCCTTCACGTTCGAAGAGCCATCTGTGAAGAGGGTTCACACCACCGATGATATACCCGATTTTAATAACAGTTCTTTTTCGACCTCGGGTACGAGGGCTGGCGCGAAGTCGCCCACGAAGTCTGCCAAGATTTGAGACTTGATGGCTGTTCAGGGTCGACACTCGATATTGTATCCGATGATCTCGACGGCCCATTTGTCCAATCGACCCGAATTTTTGGGTTTGTGCAAATTATTACGAAAGGGATAGGTAGTTACAACACATATCAGATTACATTGGAAATACGATTTTAATTTCCTAGAGGCACTTATTAAAGCAAACGCTAATTTTTCTAAGTGTGGGTATCTGGTCTCGACCTCACCTAAGGTCTGACTAAGATAGTAAATAGGGAATTTTGTACCTTGTTCTTCTCGGAATAGGACCCCACTTACCGCTATTTCCGAGACTGCCAAGTATAAGTAGAGTTGTTCATCTGCTTTCGGGGTGTGAAGTAGTGGCGGGCTTGATAAGTACCGTTTTAGTTCCTCTAAGGCCTGTTGGCATTCCGTAGTCCATGCAAAGCTACTTTTCTTCTTAAAAAGTGAGAAGAATCGGTGAGTTCTACTGAGGACCTCGAAATGAATCGTCCTAGGGTGGATATGCACCCCGTTAACCTTTGTAAGGCCTTGACATTATCCACGACCATGATATCCTTGATGGCTTTGATTTTATTAGGTTTGATCTCGATTCCTCGATTTGATACCATGAAGCCGAGGAACTTACACGAGCCGACCCCGAACACACATTTCTGCGGGTTGAGCTTCATGTTGTACTTTCTCATTATCTCGAAAGTCTCCTGCAAATGTTTCAAATGGTCCTCTGCTCGCAGGGACTTAACTAACATGTCATCAATATAAAATTCCATTGATTTTTTTCCTATTTTATCTTCGAACATTTGATTTACTAGGCATTTATAAGTTGCACCAACATTTTTTAGTCCGAACGACATTACGTTATAACAATACGTGTCATATTTAGTGATAAATGAAGTCTTCTCTTGGTCCTCCAGGTTCATTTGTATTTGGTTGTACCTAGAGTAGGCATCGATAAAACTAAAAATCTCGTGGCCGGCCATGGCATCGATCATACGATCAATATTCGGCAAAGGAAAAGAATCCTTAGGGCATGCTTTATTCAAGTCCTTATAGTCTACGCACATTCCAAGTTTATTTCCCTTCTTAGGGACTACCACTATGTTTGCTAACCATCCGGAATATTTCACTTCCCGAATAGACCCTATTTTGAGAAGTTTGGTTACCTCGTCCTTGATGAATGCATGCTTAACCTCGGTCTGGGGCCTTCTTTTTTGCTTTACTAAACGGAACTTCGGGTCCAGGCTTAGTCGATGGGTATTGAATTCTGGTGGGATCCCTGTCATATCGAGATAGGGGTAGGCAAATAAATCCATGTTAGCTTTAAGGAAATGAATAAGTTTGTTCCTGAGCTCGGGGTTAGCCCCGTGCCCAGGTATACCTTTCGTTCGGGCTGGTGGTCGATCAACGTGACTTGTTCTAGCTCTTCGACCGTTGACTTGGTGGCGTCGGAGTCATCGAGAATTATGAAGGATCTAGGGATCAAGTAATCGTCATCCTCGTTGATCCCTTGCTCCTGCAATTGGGTCGAGGCCGGTGTCTGTGGTTGCTATTTGGTCTCCTGCTTTCCCTTCAACTCCTATCCCTTCGCTGATGAGAGTGCTGACACCAGTATCACTTCGTCGACTGCAAATATCTCCTTGAATCAGGTTATTCCCCGTACACCGTTTTTACTCTCTTCGGTGTCGGGAACTTCAGAACTTGGTGAAGGGTCGAAGGTACTGCCATCATGTTATGATCCAAGGCCTTCCGAGCAGGGTGTTGTATCTCATGTCACCCTCGATCACATGGAAATTTGTTTCCTGAATGGTCCTAGCTACGTTTACTGGCAAGATAATTTCACCTTTGGTAGTTTTACTCTCCATGTTGAAGCCATTAAGAACCCGAGATGCAGGCACAATTTGATCCTATAAGCCGAGTTGCTCCACGACCCTCGATCGAATAATGTTGTCCAAGCTTCCTGGATCAATCAAAACACGTATAATTTGAATTTTATTCATAAGAACAGATATTACTTGTGCGCCGTTGTGGGGTTGCGAGATCCCTTCTGCATCCTCGTCATTGAAAGACAAGGTCCCTCTCGGTAGTCCCGGGTTCGCTTTTCCCTCGTGATCGATACTTTGGTGCGCTTGAATACGGTTCCTTGTGGAATATCGACCCCACAAACGATCATGTGAATCATATGTTATGGTTCTTACTGTTCGTTCTTCCTGTTTGCATCCCTGTCTCTGAAATGGTTCTTAGCTCGATCGCTCAAGACTTCTCGAAGATGACCCTCGTTGAACAAACTGGCTACCTCATCCCTTAGTTGTCTGCAGTCCTTCGTTCTATGACCATGAGTACCATGGTATTTGCACATTTAATTAGGATTCCTCTGGGCCGAATCGGTTTGTAGGGGTCAAGGCCATCTGGTATCTTTCATCCGCCCAATGGCCGATACAATAGCTGATGCATCAACGCTGAAGTTGTATTCTGATAGTCGTGGTGCTTCTGTGGGCTCGACATTTCTATCGAAACCAATATTACTCATGAGCCCTCTGGAGCTTTGCCCTCGATCATTTCTTCGATCACTTCAAACGGGGTTGCATCCAGGACCACTGTTTCTCCAATCTCCACCGTATGGCTGATACCGATCTCTGTTCGATCGTGGTTCTCTATTGATGTTCCTTTGAGTTCTGCCTACGAGCCTATTTGGATAAATGGAATCGGATTGAGCTCCCAACTGATCATCCTCGACCCTGATTTTTGACTGGCACCTATTATGCACATCGAACCAGGTCACAGATGGATATTCGATTAAATTCTGTTTTAGATGTCATAAGGTCACCGAACTTCATACGTTCAGACATTGAGTAAAAGCTTGGACGGCCCAATCATCTGAGACCGAGGGTAGGTCCATGCGTTCCATCTGGAACCCATATACGAACTCTTTGAGCATTTTGTTGTCTTTCTTCTTCACTTTGAAGAGGTCTGACTTCCTAGTCTCGACTTTTATGGATCCGGCGTGTGCTTTGACGAAGGAATCTATGAGCATGGAAAGAAATCAATGGAGTTAGGGGGAAAATAATGATACCATATCATCGCCTCCTTCAATAAAGTTTCACCAAACTTATTTAGCAGCATGGACTCAATCTCATCATCATCTAAGTCGTTCCCCCTTATTGCGCACGTCTAAGAATTGACATGCTCATGGGGGTAAGTGGTTCCATTATATTTTGGAATTTCTGGCATGCAGAATTTCTTCGGGATGGGCTTAGGAGCCGCACTTGGGGGGAAAGGCTTTTTCACGAACTTCTTTGAATCCAAACCCTTTAGAATCGGTGGTGCCCCCAGAATTTGATCAACTCGGGAGTTATACGTTTCTACCTTTTTATCATTTTTTTCAATCTTTTTCTCCCCCGTTCAATTCTCTTTGGAAGCTCTTCGAGCATTTTCATAATGGTGGGGTCACTCTCTGATTCATTCACGTTTGACCTCCCCGGTACTGGTTCGGCCCTGTGAACAACTTCTAGTGAGGGCTCGAGTTCAACCTTACTTGGTGCGCGGTTCTGATTTTGGAGTTGCGCTATGGCAACTTGTTGAGCCTGCAACAATTCAAATATTAGTTGAAGGCTGACTCCGCCCTCTTCGCCACCCTGTGTATCTTGACCGGCTGGTCGATGTTGGCCCAAGAAAGGAAATAGTTTTGAAGATTGACAAAGGAACTCCGAGATGAACCAGGTCCATCACAGGTGACATAGACCAGCAGAGTTAAAGGCATATGAGATGCACATGCATGAGATACATGTGTTCTAGTAAAATTGAGATATCTTCTGATCAAAAAGATTGCAAAAACGAAATTGGAGAAGGACTCCTTATTCAATAAGAACAAAATCTAAGATAAGGAAGGATTTAGGAGTTGAGTTTGACTAGAACTCTTCCACCAAGGAAGAGTTGCAGTAGGATTCTAGTTAAATCCTTATCTACTAACTCCTATAAATTGCAGATTGTTCTTATTTTATATAGACACACAAAAACAGAAATTTATCAAGAATTGAGAGCAAAATTTGTGAAGAAATTTTGCAACCAGTTCGAGCCAAATTGGGGAGTGCGAATCTGGAGCTACTTGAACTAGCTAGACGAACCAGTTCCATCTGTTGTCTTTTAGTCTAGTTTATTTGTAGTAAGTGATTACAAATTGTACCTTTCAGCTTTATCTAGAAGCAATTGTAATAGGTACTGAGTGTTCAAGTTATCGTTAATTTGAAGTTTGTCGCAAATAGCTAGAGGCTAGTTTGCCACAAAGGGTTAGAGTTAATCTTTAGGTTTATAAAAAGAGTTTATTTTGTAAATTCTATTTGGCTCATTGTTGTAGTGAAGTGTTTGGAAAAAATCCTACTGAGTAGTAGGTCGTGGTTTTTCACCTTTTAAGCCAGGTGTTTTCCACGTAAAAATCTCTATGTTCTTTACTTTTCTGCATTTATTAGTCCGCAACAGTACGAGTTAGAACCAGGTCCTTCTATAGCGACAACACTCAAAAATTGGACTCCACACAAATCACCCCCCTCTTGTGTGGTATTGACGTATAAAACATCAATTGGTATCAGAGCGGGTTATCCTTGAAGAGGCTAACATCTTAGGAAAAGATCAAGATGAGTGCACTACCTGAAAAGTGTAAAGAGAAATCCACCACTAGGCCACTACTATTCGATGATCACTTGCAGATGACTGATGGATGCTTCAAATGTGGTAAAAAGAACCACATGATCAAGAAATGTCCTATGTGGGAAGTCAAGTGGAAAAAGGAGAAATCTGAAAGAAGGAACAGGTTCATGACAATAGAACTACAACAAAAGGTCATCCAAAGCAATGGTTGCTGAACGAGCTCATATAGCAGTTCGGGAATCTGAAGATGAACCTGATGAAGAATCCGAGATAAGTTTTCTGGATCTTAAGGATACAATTAAACTCCTTTCTAAGGATAAACTATTTGAATTATTGCTAATTTTAATTGATGAATCTAAGAATATAAGTTCTGAAAAAGAACAGCTGTCAAAAGAGTGTATTCTTAATAGCAGAATCCAAAAACCTGGAAATAAATATTTGTAAAATTGAAAAGGAAAATACTACATTGAAGAACCAGGTTCATGCACTTGATACAACTGTCTTAGAACTTAGATCTGAAAATCTAAAATTGAAGTTAGGAACAGGTAAAGAAATAGCTAGTGACACACAACTCTCACTAGAAAAGGATCTAGGAAAGGTAAAAGATGAGCTTTATAAAAAGGATGAACTGGTAAGAACCTTGAAGGAGGACTTGACTAAGGTTAAGCATGAGCTAGACAGAACTTGTAAATGGAACAGGTCCTCTGATGCACTTTCATGGCTACAAAAACATCATAGTAGCAACAGAAGAGGAATTGGCTTTGGGAACTCTACACCTAAGTGGGATCCCAAAGGCAAGTACCTCACACTCCCTGAGAACAAGATTTTCACACACTGTGGTAATACTGGTTACTATAAAAGTGAATGCACTGCAAAAGAGAAGGCAAGTCAGAAGAATAAAAATTTTGTTCTAGGGAAAAATAGGTTGCCAAGTTGGGCTAAAAAGAATGTGATTTATCCTTTTGCCTATATAAAGGGACCCAAACTAGTTTGGGTTCCTAATACTAACCCCTGATTTCCTTTTGTAGGTTCAAGTGAAGGGGAGCAACCAAATATGGTACATAGATAATGGCTGCTCAAAGCACATGACAAGAAGCAAGGACCAATTCCTTTCACTTGAGAACCTCAAAGGAGGTAATGTATCCTTTGGAAATGGGGAGAAAGGTGAGATCATTGGGGTTGATAAGGAACAAGATGATGAAGAGATTGGACTAACAAGAAACTCAAATGATGAAGTCACAATCCAGCCTGAAGCAGCATCACAAGATGGAACAGGTCCTTCCACCCAGGGCAACGTGACAGGGGGAACTGAATAGAGAGGAACCGATCCTCAAACCTCGAGGGAACCTGTCCATGAACCTATTCCTCAGTAACAAAACCAGGAAGGAACATCCAAAGAAATTGACACTCCTATTGCAATATCCACGAAATTGGATATGGATGAGCCCGGTTCATCTGTTGATCAGAAGATGTATAGGGGAATGATTAGCACTTTGTTATATCTCACTGCTAGTAGACCTGACATTTTTTTCAGTGTAGTCCTTTGTGTTGGATTCCAGGAAAATCCAAAAGAGTCTCACTTGACTCCTATCAAGAGGATCTTGAGATACCTAAAAGGCATCACTGACCTTTGTCTATGGTATCCATAAGGTAGTAATATCAACTTAGTGGGATATGATGATGCTGATTCTGCAGCTTTTCTTGTGGATAGAAAGAGCACCTCAGGTATGACACAATTTCTTGGCTCATTCTTGTGTCTTGGGCCACCAAAAAGGTAAAATTCTGAGGGCTTATCTACTGCTGAAACTGAATGTATTGCTGTTGTCTCATGTTGTGCTAAATGTTATGGATCAAACAACAATTAATTGATTGTGGGGTTGATGTAGGTTGTATCCCTATCTTTTGTGAAAAAACTAATGCAATTAGTATGACCAAGAACTCGGTTCATCACAAAAGAACTAAGCACATAGATGTTAGACATCATTTTTAAGGGATAATTATGAGAAAAGATTGATCACTATTGAGTTTTATGCTACTGATAAACAGATTGTTGATATCTTTACAAAAACACCGAGTAGAGAGCATTTTGAAAGGAACAAGTTACTATTAGGGATGATTAAGATCACTTGATTGAACCAGTTCAGAATGTACATGAAAAAAAGGGAAAAAGAAGAAGGAAAAATAAAAAAATTTGGCTAGAAAATCAAGAATTTGTGTAAATAATCAGATTAACAATTGCTCAGTCTCATACTGTAAAAAGTATACTCTTATGCCATGTTTTGATATGACTTAATGGTCACTAATGAAATTTTTCCTATCTCTGCAAATTGAGGCTTGATCAAGACGATTATGAAATGTTGAACCTGGTTCATCGTGCTGGTTCATCTGAAAGGCGAGGTATGTAAACTACACTCTGCACACTTTGAAATACCAATAATTAATCATGAGCAGAACTCTACCCAAACTCAAAATCTTCAAAAGCCTATCAAACTGACTTTGAACCAGTTCCGTTTCAACAAGAATCCTCACCAAATTAAAATACCTAGATTCTAGGGAAGCCTTAACCGTATATTCAAAACTAAAATTTTATTCAAGCCATCCCCCCCCCCCCTTACAAAACCATTCCCAAATTTCCGATGATTCTTTCAAGTCGGCGACTGGGGGGGAAGAAACTGGGTCTTTCGATTCTGAACAGGTAACTTCTGTACCATAACCTTCTTTTGAGGTCATTTCTGAGGTCTCTGAAAACTTAGAAAATAGGTTCATATTGGTTGGGTCTGTGGTATATGTGGAAATTCCCGAGACAATAAGGAGAGGAGGTAAAAATAAAATAGAAAAGAAAAGAAGAGTGAGGGAGTACGGAGTAATGAGAAGGGGAAAAGGGAAGAAAGTGGTTGATTCTTCACCCACATCTGAATCTGTTAGAAAGGCTATTTGTGGAGCTGATCCAGAAAAGGAGGAAGAAAGTAGTAAGAACGCGGGGGGAAGTGAATCAGGAGAAACCGCTGAAGGGTTAGTAAATTTAGGAAAGGTACAGATGAACCTGGTTCATCTACTTAGGAAACCCTGGCGGATCTGCTGAAAATTTTAGGCGATAATTACAATCCAAAGAAGAAAAGAACTCCTAAAGCTCAAACGTCTGGAACAACAAGAGAAAGTAAGAAAAAAAAAACTGCTCCTTCTGAGACTTCTAATATTTCTCTTCAAAGAGGAAGAACTACAAGGAGCAAGGTAAAGCAAAGTGAGGACGAGTTGAAGAGAGGTTTTAGAGGAGAGTAAGAACAAAAGAGTGGAAAAGGGGAAAGAAAAGGTTGTTGAGCCTATTGAGGCTGTTGAAGTGGATGAGATGGACCTGGTCCATCAAAGTGAAAAAGTGGTAGAGGTAGAGGTTCAGACCCCTAAGCCCAAGAAATCCAAGACTTCCTCAAAGAAGTCTTCACCTGTTTCTAAGTCTGTTGAACCATCCATCTTGGCTAAATGAACCAGGTCTGCAGTTTTTCCAAGCCTTAATTTCTTAGCCCTGCCTAGAACTTTCAGTGACCCAAATTCAGAGTTTTTTGTTTATTGCTCATGTTTTAACTGTTTTTTTTTTCATTTTGTGGATTGTGGCAGAATCGTATTCTCTCTATCAATGAAATCTGATGCTTTTTGCTCTGATTCAGTATCTATATTTTCTGATAGTTTGAATTTTTAGTTGATTATTCATGATTAATCCATGATTGCATATGCAGTTGCCCAAATGGCCATGAGTAAGTGTTAAAAATCTGGTATTCACATAACTTTTTTTGCAACTTTTCGATGATGCCAAAAGGGGGAAGATAGGTTGTGCTATGAACATGTGATATTTATAACCTAATGAACATGGTTCTTTGTGATAAATGCTTAATACTCTTATATGTGTCAACGTTGGACTAAGCTGAAACAGGCCTGAAGCACAAAGTTTGTCGTCATCAAAACGAGGGAATTTGTTGGCCCAAGAAAGGAAATAGTTTTGAAGATTGACAAAGGAACTCCAAGATGAACCAGATCCATCACAGGTGACATAGAACAGCAGAGTTAAAGGCACATGAGATGTACATGCATGAGATAAATGTATTCTGGTAAAATTGAGATATCTTTTGATCGAAAAGATTGCAAAAACGAAATTGGAGAATGACTCTTTATTCAATAAGAACAGAATCTAAGATAAGGAAGGATTTAGGAATTGAGTTTGACTAGAACTCTTCCACCATGAAGAGAATCCAAGGAAGAGTCGCATTAGGATTCTAGTTAAATCCTTATCTACTAACTCCTATAAATTGCAGATTGTTCTTATTGTATATAGACACACAAAAACAGAAATTTATCAAGAATTGAGAGCAAAATTCGTGAAGAAATTTTGCAACCAGTTCGAGCCAAATTGGAGAGTGCGAATCTGGAGCTACTTGAACCAGCTAGAAGAACCAGTTCCATCTGTTGTCCTTTAGTCTAGTTTATTTGTAGTAGGTGATTACAAATTGTACCTTTCAGCTTTATCTAGAAACAATTGTAATAAGTACTGAGTGTTCAAGTTATAGTTAACTTGAAGTTTGTCGCAAATAGCTAGAGTCTAGTTTTCCACAAAGGGTTAGAGTTAATCCTTAGGTTTACAAAATAGTTTATTTTGTAAATGTTGTTTGGCTCATTGTTGTAGTGAAGTGTTTGGAGGAAATCTTATTGAGTAGTAGGTCGTGGTTTTTCACCTTTTGAGCCAGGTGTTTTTCACGTAAAAATCTCTGTGCTCTTTACTTTTCTGCATTTATTATTCCGCAACAGTACGAATTGGAACACATAGAAGAACCAGGTCCTTCTATAACGACAACACTCAAAAATTGGACTACACACAAATCACCCCCCTCTTGTGTGGTATTGACGTATAAAACATCAGTCAATCTCTGCGGACGCTACTCTCAGGGTCGACGCTCAGATTTGCATTTAGGGTGACATGGGAACTGACGTCGATGGGATTTGCAACCGGGACTCCCTCGAGGCCAGCCTGAGGTACTTCGATCCCTGGGGCGGCTATATTGTCGTTTTCCTCATGAAAACCAAGGCCCTTGTCGGCGTGTGTGGGTACTGTTTGAGAGTTCGACATGATGATCCTGAAATCAAAAACACTCACGAGAACAAGCGTAACGCAGTGCGTTTTATAAGAATTAGTACCAGGCCATCACTATTATCCTTAGCCCCATGGTGGGTGCCAAACTCTTTACCCTTACAATCGGATAACAATTAAACTATAAGTGATTTTAAGGATATGTGATTTCACCTAGCACAAATTGACAAATATGATAATTAATGCTAGAAATTGACCGTAAAATAAAGCAAACCAGTATAGAAATGCAATTAGGCCCTCGAGCTAGGCCGCCCTCGAACCGGCTGGGAATATAGTTAAGAAATATGAATTGAACTAAAGAACAAAAGAATTTAAGAGAGAAAAATGTTGTATCGCTTTGATATGCGAGAATTGGATGATTACAAATGATCAGAGGGCCCCTTTATATAGTAGAGTAATTCTACTTGTGGTACAATTCTAAATACAGAAGGAAAACTCATGATTGGATAAATAACCGTTCTTGATTTGATCCGTTCCGAGATTTTCATCACGATCCTCGGCCGGTCACGGATATCTCGGCTTTCCGTTAGTGAGCTATCTTCGATCTTGCTCGATGTCCATTTTGTTTGGTCTCGATCATTACTGGTCTTGATCTTGATTGGTACTACCTTCATGTCTCGGACTGATATAATACGGGGCTGATCCTCGACCCACCATCTTAGTCTCGGTTAATCAACAAAATCGAATATGCCCGATTTTAACCGTATACAATTTTATATTGATACCCAAATTTTTTATTTTGCTCAGTATCTATATATACATATTTAGTTAAAAAAATTTAACGAAGCCGTATCCCATAACACTGCTTGAAGCTATGCATATCCACCCTCCATTATTCTTTACTTAACTTCCTTAATGATTAGTTTTGGTCAAGATCTTTTGTTGAACCTATAAGTTCCTTTTCTAAAAGAATAGTTTTTTTCGCATGAATTTTTTTCCGTTCAAGCTAGAAAATCCCCATAGCTACAGCTATCCAAAAGTATTTTTGAGGGAATATTATTACTAACTTTGTTCGATAAATAAACATATTTGTTACAACTAATATTTTTTTCTTTAAAAACAGGTGTATTTTCACTTCTTTTTCTTTCTTTGATCTGTATTTTGTAGTTTATAGGGTCCAGAATAAACAAATGGAAACTTGTCTTTGGCAGAGATTTAGATGAGAAATTATTTACTCATTAGTCATCTCAAGTGGAAGGACTATTGACATAATCTTTTTGCTATCATAATATCTGAATCGGTGTTTTAAAAGGTTTTTTTGGAACTCGCCTCGGGGCTAGATTAACTCATGTTTAGCTACCGGACAAAATTTGTCTAACTACTTTTAAACATGAAGTTTAGCCCAAATTAGGAGCATGATCTAAGGAGTAACGTCAAAAAAGGTTTTACAGTACAAATAATTTGCAATTGACTGTAGGAGTTTAACTAATGGAGCTCTGTTTTCTCATTAGCTGAAGCTGAATCAGTTGCAGGCGTATTTACACTCGATAATCGAAAAAATATATAAAATTTGTATAATTTTTGTAGATAACATACATAATATACAATATATATATATATATATATATATATATATATATATATATATATATATATATATATATATATATTTCAACTATTATTTTAAGAGCGACTATACAGTGTCATTTTCTTTAAAATATGTATTTCCAAAGTCATTTGAAGCTAAGGGCCTTTCAAGGTTACTCCTGGCCCAAATGACAAGGGCATAGTTGGTACATGTATAGATGCATGTCCTTAAACTAAAAATAGCCGACAGATGTATAATATATGTATAATTTGTAAATAATATTTGTATAACCGTGTATAACTAGTACATAATCTATATATATTGGCTAAAAAAGTAAATAATGAATTCGATTGACTATATGTGTAATGATCCCTTTTGTTACTAATAAGACAGACTACACTAAAGGCCCACCTTTGGCCAACAAACTTGAAGAATTAACCCAAATAGCCGTCCACTAATTTTCTTAAACAAAAAATAGCCGACGGATGTATAAGATATGCATAACTCATGTATACTATGTGTATAACAATATATAATCAATGTATAATCTATGTATACAGGCTAGAAAAAGTAAACAGTAAATATGACCGGCTATTTATGTAATAATCCCAACAAACTTCCCATTTGAAGAAAATTGGGCCTACGTGGGCCAAGACAGTGATATGACTGAGCAATAAAGGCCCACTTGTTCCCAATTATCCTTTGTCAAATCCTTGGATTCTTCCACGTGCACTCTTTCCTTTAATTGACTTCAATCAGTTCAACACTTTGGAACATATCTATAAGGCAACTTGCAGAATAATGTTAATCCCTAATTACATGGAAGATTGATTAAATTGTTTAGGTTGAAGAGGCTCAATTTTTAGGTTTTAAATAAGAGCTTAAAGGTGGACCCAAGATTTAGCGTGTACGAAACATCATGATATTCAATATAAATTTATCACAACTCATAAAAATTAGTACGAGACTCTGTTAATATCTTATTATTTCTTGAAGGCATTTGCAATCACCATTACCCTGAATTTCTGCAAAGGCAGTTTTCACGGCTCGAACTCGTGTCTTCTTGGTCACACGACAACAACTTTACCAATTACGCCAAGGCTGTCCTTCGAAATAGAAGATAGACGACGAGATATTAGCAAAAGACACATCTTAAATCCGAGAGCATGATATTAATTGGTTTTAATCCTGGTCGAGATATGATCATTTTAGGGTACTAAATAGTCCAAAACTGAGGCTAAAAAGAAGTATAAAACTGTGGGAAGTGAAAGCTCAGTGCACATGAAATGCTCAAAAGACAACTCCATTGCCAAATGAGTAAATGGCATGCTTAGGAAAGCAAAAGAAGGTAGAAATAAGAAAGAAAAACAGCTGTATCATATGCCCCATTTTAATTGAGTGTTATAAATGGTTCAACTTCTCCAGTAATTAACAGCCCCTACCAAAAGTATCTTTTTGTTCTCACAACAACAATAACTTAGAAATAAATAAAGGGGTCTTTCATAATTACATTGTATATATAATGTTAATTTTTAATTTATGTATATATAAAACGTTGAATCTTCTCGCGTGTATATTTTTCTTTACTTTTTGAATCTCCTTGGCGCATCCCGCTACCGCCAAGATTTTAAGTTACTATGGGAGCAAAGTGTTTTCCCTAAAATCAGATAACAGCTGAATTTACGTGGTTTTAAGGATATGTGATATAACTTGATACAATTGAAAGAACAGATTAATATTGAAATTAATGATAAGAAAATAAATGCAAACTACATAAATTGAATAGTTTTAGCTTTGAAGGTTGGTACCCTCGAGTCAAGAAGTGTCTCAATCGACGTTGGAATAGAATGACAAGATAATAAGAACTTGAAATAATAGTGTATTGCTTTGGGATGCGTTTCTTGACCCCTCTTTATATAGTAGTGGAGTCCTACTCTTGATACAATATAAAAGCTAAAAAATCTTATAATTTGCTAATTAATCGGCCTCTCCTTAATACGTGCTGAGATTTCCGGCGTGATATCCAACTGATCGCAAATATTTTGGCCTTCCGTCATTTGGCCCGATAATGTTTCCTCGATCTTGTTCGTTCCCGGAGTCACGAGCTCGATGATTTAAATTCGCGCCTTGATTCGATATAATCCTGGGTCGAGCTTCAACCTGTCACGTTCCAGTCCCGACTTGTCATGCAATAGACTAGCCCAATTTCGACCGTATACACAAGATATCACCGATTTATCTATATTTATTTCAAGCCAAAAGTAATAGACGTGAATGCAATAGCTGTTGAAACTATACATGTTAACACTATTTGATTTTGCTGTTTCATTGAATTTATTTGTATATGAAACATAGGGTTAAAATAAAATAAATTTCTTACAGTAAGTAAAAGTAAAAAAATTAACAAAAAGAAACTGGACTTGCACAAATGAATCCAGAACTCAAGAAGCCTACGAGATATTTACTTCTTTGACTAGTTAATTACTAGTATAATAAACATATTCAAGGAGTGAACTTCTCGTAGACCACGTTATATATTTTTTCCATAAACTAATGTAGAATCTTTTAAAACTTGTAGAAACTATGATAAATGCATTAAATTCTCTTTATCATTCTACTCAAAAGGTACGTAAGATATATACGAGAACTCGAATAAAATACTATAAGTCCGAAAGATATGTATATTGTATACAGAAATGAGGTTGGGAACCAATTTCTTTAGGTCATTTATAAACTTGGAAAGGCTACATAGTACATACATCAGAAATTTATTTGATAGTATTTAACTAGCTAGATACGAGAATTAATTTTAAGAGAAGGTTTTTTATGCACGTGATAAATATGCATTAAGTACCAAATATACCCTTTGTACAAAATACTTGTAGCTTTATCATTTGGGTCCATAGTAAAGGCAAAATATATAAATATAAAGAAGCTAACTGAAATAGACAAAACAGAAAAGAGTTACAAACAAATTGAAACTAAGAAAATAATGTTATAAAAAGGAAAAAAAAATTGTTAGCGACTAATGTCATCAACTAACTAGTGATGAAATAGTACAACATTTGTCCGTCGCTAAAATTTAATTTTTTAAAAGTAATAAAACTATTCTCACATATTCAGATATTGTAAAGCAAACCTTGCACCCCACTTCACTCTTATCATCCATTTTTTTTAGCTTTCAAGTATATATAATATTTGCAATACAAGTTGAACATTTGTCAAAAAACCTTGTATTCTTACCTACAACTTAAGTCCCATTATTTTTCCAAACACTATGTAAATAAAATAAAATAAAGAAAAGAAAAGGAAAAAATAAGAAAAAGGAAAGGGGAAGAGGGAGACTATTGATGAAAGAAATGTACCTTTCTAAGTGATCCCATGTGAACATTTCTAGAAATATGTGACCTAATTATTATAAAGTATAGTATAAAAACAACACAATGGTTTTTACCTACTTTTTCCCTATGCTCTCTCCACCCCTCACTATCAATAAAGCCCCTCATTGTTCACCAAGGATATGAGACCAAGATAAATATAAAAATGATGGGAAATTAGAATTTAAATTCCAATAAAAGATTAATAATATTAAGTAATTTCTTTTAATCCGTTTAAGATTTGAGGAGAAGAGTTACTTAATACTCGTGTCGGTAGAAACAATAGGTACTTGATAAAATAGTCTAGGTGTCTGCAAATTAAAATTAGTTCAAACACTACCATTATTTAATAACAACTATGCTTGAATTTCATGCAAATTCGGGTTGACTATATGAATCAATAGTGACCATATCACTTTATTTAAGCACAACTTAAACCAATATTAAAAAACTAAAAATAAAAATTACTACAAGTTCTCTATATTTTCTAATGGCATATAAATCGTTAACAAAACTTAGTGACTCGTAAAAACATGTAGGACTTATTAACCAGACTAAAATATGTACATTAAAAAATCCCTATATTTTCTGCTAACATATAAATCTCTTTCACGAAACCATCATTAACTCTTTTTTTTTAAAAAAAGAAAAAAGAAAAGGCCCCTCATTGTAACAGTGACATGTATTGTTCTTTAGTTAAAATTTTACCTTCACATGCAAACCAGTTTAATAATCCCCCCCCCCCCCCCAAACCCCCAAACCCAAATCAGATTTGTGTCCACATCTGCTTACTTAGATTCCATGGGTATTTTAGTAATAAAGCTAGTTCTGTTTTCCACTATAACATGTATCATCATTCAATAAGTTGATTTATGATCAAAAAGGCCATCTCTTTTCTTGCTTTAGTCCTTTTCTTTTTATGGTTGGTTTGAAACTTGTTCTATGTTTTCATCACTACATCTTCAACTTCAGATAAAGTTCAAAGAAAACTTGCTGAAAATATCAGACTTCTTCTCTTCTTGAAAAATTTGAAAAGCAAATATCTTCTCTCAGTTTCAAGAATCTGAGGCAATTCTTAGGTGAAAGGTTTGGATTTTTAGTTTTTATTTTATTTTTTATTGGTTATATATAAATGTAAAGATGAAATCTTTGAGCAGTGTTGGACTTGTTTTAAGTGTGGTATTTGGTTTTCTTTTATTAGCTCTTATTGCTGAGCTTTACTACTTATTATGGTGGAAAAATAGGATTGTTCAAACAGGTCTTGAAGATGGTTATAGTAGCAATAAAGCAAAAGAATTCTTTTGTATGTTTTGTGTTAAGTCCTCAACTTCTTTGAAAAACTCCAATATTGCCTTAAAATCCCAAGAAATTTGTGCCAATGATACACAACTAGTCCATGAACAAACAATCCAAGTTCAATCCAATGTAGAGAGAGGTCAAGCGGTCGAGGAGGCAACTGATTTTTGGTTCAAACCCTTTGGAGATGATAATATGGAAAATGAATTTATAGGACTTTGTGGGCCACCAAGATTTTTATTTACTATAAAAGAGGAAACTAAAGAAGATTTGGAATCTGAAGATGGAAAATCCAAAGGTGAAAAGAGTAGAAAAGGATCAAGAACTAGGAGTTTGAGTGACTTATGTCTAAATATGGAAACTCCTTATTTAACTCCACTTACTTCACCACCTTATTTTACTCCTCCTTTAAGTCCTATTATGCACAAAAATGGATTCAATCCTTTTCTTGAATCAGTAAGTGATGCTGAGTTTAATAAGTTTATAAGGTATAATTCACCTCCTCCAACATTTAAATTCTTGAGAGATGCTGAAGATAAATTTTGTAGAAGATTTGTGGAGGAAAATGTGTCAATTCAAGTTGAAAATCTTGAAGTTTCTTCAAGTTCAAAGTTGGCCAAAGATGAGGAAAATGGTCCATTTATCACTCTCATTTTCCCTAAGAACAAAGAAGTACAACTTGATCAGCATCATGTACAACACTGTCCTTCAAGCTCTTCACAAGTACTCCCTTTAGTTTGAAGCTGCCAATCCAACAGGTGAACCAGTTACAAGAGTAAATTTTGTTTCATCCCCCCCTCTTTTCCATTTTGATTGTATTAAAAAGAAATGACTTATTTTCTTTATTTAATTAGTGTATGATTTTAGAGCTTGTTTGCTTACATCATCTGACTTTGTGATTTTGAAGTGAAGTTAATGATTAAAGCCTAGTCATAGTGCAATCTTGGTGGTATTTTTTTTTTTTTTTTAATATTTTCTGACATGAAATTTAGAGAGTTGAGTAATGAGTCATAACTTGATGCCGGAAAATTGATCCAGTCATTTCTATTTTCTCGAACAATTCAAATATGTATAATTGAATTATTCTAATGTGATAAAAGATAGTTATGTGATTATCGTTATAGTGAGTAAAGTTTTGCGACCATATATGAATTAATTTGGAGATGAATTTAATGACAAAAAATCTAGGCATAGTGCAGTGTATACTGAATTTTCTAAGGGGAAAAACATTCTTTGCAGACTGCAACACTGCAAATGATGTCCATATTCCACTATGTGTCTGATACTCAGATGCGGAGCTAAAATTTAAATTTTATGGTTTGGAGATTGTAATATTTTTAAATTATTAGGTTCTAAATTTATAAGTTATACATATTTAATGAATTTTTTAAAAATAAATACATAATCTGCGTCCCGCACTCTAACTCCGCCCCTGCTGGTACTAGTTGGGAAGTGGTTAATTTTGGTGGGGGTGGGGTGAGGTGGTTGGTTTGTTTCTATTCAATTTCAGTCTCCTAAGCTGTCTAAATACAACCTGTAATCATTCAAGGAGATAATGACTACTGAGAAAGAAAGAAAGAATTTAAAATATAATATTTAATTTACTCTTTTAGATATTAGATATTGACAAATCTAAAAGGACATAATAAAAGAGTCTTCGAACAATAATAAAGTTATCTTCGTATTACGTATATGTCATGGTTCAAGTCGTGAAAGTAATTATTATTATTTATTTTAGAGTAAGCTGTCTATATCACACCCCTTAAGGTACGACCTTCTCGAAACCCTGCATAAACACAAAAATATCTTGTGCATTGAGCTGCCGTTAATGTAGAAGTCTTGAAGCCCTTTTTTTTCTCACAAACTGCTTTATAAATTATCTCATTGACAAGTCATGATTTCTCATCTTTTCATGCATGCTCTTGAATCATAGTGATCTTTCACTATTTTCTTTAACACATACATCATTTTCATTTGACCCGCCACAAAGCAGTTTCTTGATTTTTTTGACTTGTACAGTATTTTTTTACGGAACAATCGGTTTTGTGGCTTTTTACAAATATGGTTTTAATTTTATGATCATATTTTTTTTACACACGAAAGATTTACTTTTTATCATAAGAGATCTATCTTTTATACATAAAAAAAAATCTAAAAAGAATATTTTCTTAATTTTAAAGTTGAGAAAAAGCTTGATGTACAAATAACACATTCTTTTGCCGAGACAAAGAGATCAAGAAGAGTTAGCTTTCTTTTAAGTTTCAAGATTTTCCCACTGGTAAAAATCTTCGAATTGGGAATGCATTTTTTCCTCTAAACACCCGGTATCCAAAATCAATTGATCTGATTAATATTAATTTGCACCGAGTAGGCCTACTAAGAGCGAAGGGAAGCCTTGACGTAACTGATAAAGTTACTGTCATGTGACCAGGAAGTCATAGGTTTAAGTCGTGAAAACAACCTCTTGTAGAAATTTAGGGGTAAGGCTGCGTATAATAGACCCTTATGATCCGATCCTTTCTCGGACCCCGGCTGCCCTTTAAGCCTACTAAGAGCTGAAATATTCCTTACCTACAAATTCTCTCTAGAGCTCAAATTTGATACCTTTAATTAAGATGGAAAGATTACAATCATTCTACATCCCTCGGCGGAAGGTAAAGAAAACTGAAGAGAAGATTACATTTGGAGAAATAGCCTATCTATTTTCGCAAGGCAGGGATAAAACTGAATACGTACTTGTTGTTGTCGTTGGTATTGATTATATATATATAAATAAACGTATATCGATAAAGTTAAAAGTTCAGATAAACAACTATCTGACTACTATGATTCCTCGTAGGTACACGAGCTAACTAAGCATTCATGTGTATTAAATTTGGAATCGTTGTTTCTTTATAAGTTCCTTAGTAGTGATTATATAAAAGTTGGACCAAAGAAAAAGGTAGCAACTAAATATAATGACAAAAGGAGGGAGGAGGAAGAGAGAGATGAATTGGCATTTTCAGTAAAGAACAAACATGTACACTTGCCCGTGATAATATCTCGTGTTTGCAAACCGAAAGGTAAAACCACCTTAAATAATCATTTCGTCGATTTGCCTTTACAGGCCTTTTTACTTTTTCTTTTTCTTCATGATTGATAAACTATATAATATCAAATGAAAATAAAAGGTCAACTTACCACAAAATATGTATATTCTCTTTTAATCTTAAAAGTCCTAGATCTTGAATAATTAGGGACAAGCTACACATTTGACCGGTCAATTTGTATACGGCTAAAATCAGAGAGCACGATTTCAAGGCCACTTCGATGAAAATAAAGGTTTGAAGGCCCGAGCTCAGCATCGAGGGGCACATCGAGGGTCCTCAACCTCGAGGCAGTACAAGTCAAGGGTCGATATAAAAAGGCGGGAATCCGCAAGGGGCACGTGGTTACAGCTAACAAAGTACACAAGATAGTACAAGCTCGTACCGTGGCATAAATGGTTGTACCAGCCCTATCTCTTTACATTAATTACGCATGTACTGTGTTGGGATTCCCCCTCATATATAAAGGGGACCCTTGTCACTTTCTAACACACAATTTATTCAATACAAGAACAAGAACATCCTCTGCTCTCTAATAAAAACATTTTCTACAATTGCTTCATTAAATTATTGTTCCTCATTTATTGTGTTCTTGAATTATTCTCCATCTATTGCTTGTTATTGATCACAAATAGGTCATTCTTAAGGCCTCCAACACTGTTTCTGTTTCATTGTTATCAATAGCCCCTAGTCAAGCTTCTCAAGCTCGACCTCGAGGCCTGCCCGGCCACCCTCGAGACCGGCCTCTTCGGTACCTGATTTGCGTAATCTAGTTCTTTTCGCGCTTATTTCATTTTTCTCGCTTCATACTCAGCATCTACTTAAACAACCGGTATTAAAATAGATCACATATTTTTAGAACCACATAATCAAATATAATTGTAATTACCATTTTCAAGGTAAAGACTATTAAAAATAATTACATCTGCTAGTCACACACACACACACATTATATAATTGTATTTTGACAATTGTATCTTATGTAGTTTTCAAATAATAAAGGTTGAAGTAGTTTCCCCAATATATTAAAGGTGAACGACACAAAACTATTTACCCTTGCCTACTCATTTACTTTTTTACCAAATAAATTAGTTACCTTTCCCACCCATGGCAAATTTTGTGATTAAGAAAAAAAATGAAACAACATGAAAACTCTGTTAAAAATTTGAAAAAGAACTCAACGAGAATTACAAACAATTCTAAAAGGACCAAATTGTAATAGTATACTGTTACATTATATAGTATACTGTAACAGTGTATCGTTGGAATGAACTGTATATTAAAATGGTATAGTATATATTTTGGTACAAAGTCTTCTTTGCCAGTTCTACACAATAAATTATACACTATTGAATTAAATATTATATACCAAAATGGTATATATTATGTTATTTAGGTATATAGAGGATTGACTCATTCCTTCAAAAAATAGTAGTATAGTGTTGCAATTAATTATATACTCTTGAATTGATTATCGTATACCATAACATTTTGGTAAGACAAATCTATCTTCTTTGTTATTTCAACCCAAATTTTAAAAATTTACTCTAAAATCTCCACCAGATTGACTCAGAATATAGCCACATCCTCTAACTAATATTTTGAACATATCTGAGTCAGAATCGGATCAAAATAACCATAAACTCAACAAACCCAATTAATGAATTTCAAGCTTCAAGGTCTTCCAATGACAGTTAACTTTTTGGCACAATTAAATCTCCAAATATCATTATTAACACTAGAATCTACACATCATAAAATAATATCCATTGAATTCCAACAATAAAACACTTCAAAACACACATGAAAATTCATATTTGAAATTTTAAACTTCTACATATGGAAGTCTAAATTCTTCTTCTTTTTTTTTAGTTTGAAAATTGCGATAATTGAATTATGTGTTCAGCTAATTCAAATACTAAATAAATTAGCATCTAATTCAATACTCAGTTAAAACTGAAACCGAAAGAAAGAGGAAGAGAAATAAAAAACTAGTTTAGCTATTTCCAGAATCAACAACCTTGCAAAAAAACTGGAATTTAAAGAAAATTACTTTGTTTTTGGTTCATTAACCAAGGAATAACGAGGATTTGTCGGTTTGGCTTTAGGAGTCTTTTGTGACTTAAGGACTAGAGTTATGGAGTAGTAATAAGTTCGAGTGAAGTGGTTATGTTGTGTAAGTAGTTTAAAAATAGGTAAAGAAGGGTAAAAAATTTAGGTTGCATGGTCATTTAGCATAGATTGCTCTATACTAAAGGTTGAGGAAATATGTTTTCCAACATACCTACCGATCTAGAAAGATATGAGTCATAGGTCATAAGTCATAACTAGAGGGGCAATTAAGTAGATCAATAGTGTGTTGAACATGCTAAAAATGGTCAATATAAATATTGGGTTGTAACTAAACCCGTTCAAAATTTTATTTAAATCAAAATGAATTTGACAAATAATATTTTGGAATTGTGTATAACCTAACCCGTCCGATTGTGTAGTGGTCATACTGTCAGTTTCTAAATAGTATATATGCCTCTATTGTCTAGAGGTTTCTCAGTTTTCTATTGTTTCTATATTGAAAAATTTACTTTTGATGTTACTATATTGTGAAATTCCAGAAAAAAATTTTAAAGTGAAAAAAATATTTGACAATTACCGTTGTTTTTTGATATGAATACAATTTGAAGTTGTTTCTGAATTTTGTGAGTGCTTCACCAAATTTTCAAAAAATTTTGAAATTTAATTTCAAGTGAAATTTGAAAATTTTATGGCCAAATACTGATTTCGAAAAAAAGGTAAAATTTTTTTATGTCCCACCTCTATTCAGTTGAATCTTTCCTATTGCAAACCTCAGCAAATGATCACAATTCACATATGCTTCCAAGCACCTACCTTTTATGAACTTCATGACTTCTTGTACATCACATGCTTTGACGCCATCCACATTTTATGAGGCCCTATGTGTGTATATGTGTATATTCTTATTAATATACTCCCTCCATTTCAATTTATGTGAACATGTTTGACTGGACGAGTTTAAGAAAAAATAAAGACTTTGAAATTTATGCTCCTAAACAAGTCAAAAAGGGGTCCAGAGTATTTGTATGGTTATAAAAACTTCTCATTAAGGGTAAAATTGGAAGTTTAAGCTAAATTGTTTCCAAATTTAAAAAGGGGTCATTTTTTGACACGGACCAAAAAGGAAATAGATTCACATAAACTGGAACGGAGGGAGTAATAAGTAATAACCATCTTATCCTTGTTTTGGTACTCCCGGTCCTCTGTTTGGGGGTTTTGGGGGGGGGGGTAGGTGGTTGTAAAGAGTATGAGCTTGGTTAAGCACAACTTATCTTAGTTATGGAAAATGCTTCCCAAATTATAACTGTCACATTTTCTTTATAAGTTTTTACCACAGGTACAGCAACATCTGAGATTATTACGGTGGCCTAGGTCCTTAAGACTTTGTTAATTGCTCTCCACAAATTTTGCGATATATATCAACATTCCTATTGAACATGTATAGCATTTATATCATGGGAAATTTCAAGTTTACAGCTCAACCCATGATCAAATCCAGACCTAAACAGGCAGGAAATTATGCCAAGCTGATAAGTGCCATTAACATCTCCAAGTAGAAGCTAAAAGAAATGCTAAAACAATTAGGGGAACCAAGCAAATGCGATTGAACAAAACAAGGTGAAAACAAAGTTATATCATATATTTCAAAAATCAAATAAACTATATTTTTAGTATATAGGGAAAAAGGTGAAAACAAGTAGGTAGAAAGTATCAATAATTACCAAACGTCTAATTTTTAACTCGACTCAACCGCAGTGGAACTTGATTATACCTGCACATGGAAACCTTTGCAATCATGAGAGTGAGGCGAAATTCGTATTGGCTGGCAGACGCCAAATAACATTTGGATCAAAGTCTAGTGCATGCACCATTGGTTATACCCAGTTCAACGCAGAATGAACTGAGGTCAGCTTCCCCTAACAGACTAAATGCGCAAAAGCCATAGTAGGCGTGATAAAGATCTGGCAGCTGCTTCGGAATTTTACCAAAACCACCATACTGTAGAACAAAAAAGGGGATATAAGCTTTAGTACCCGGAAGTTCTTCCATGGAAATGCCTGAATTAGTGGGTGAAAATATCTACAAGCAAACCACAACGATGATGGTAGACAAATATTGGAAATGAAACAGTTTTAACAATCTGTAGCAATGAGGTTACAGTTGTTTCTTCCTGATAAAACTTCTTGGACATCATATAATAGGAAGGGCATACAACCCGAAAAAAAATTGGACTCTCTAGAACTGCAGTTGCATGTAAAAGCATGTGCAAAGAAGACGGAAAAGAAAGAGAGAAGTCATAGCACCTGGGATTGACAGGTGAAAAGAAATTTACGTAAACCTCCATAATTGATGAACTTGTGAGCCCCTAAGATCTTTAGAACTCCTCCAATCCTGAACAAGGGCGTCAATTTGTCAAGCCAGAAGAAATAGAAGTGATGACAGTTGAAGATAAAAAGCTATTTGAACTCACCAAAAAGCATAGCAGGTGTCAGTAGCTTTGTTAGGTCTACCTTGGAAACCACCATCAGTGACCTGTCTCTGCGAGAAAGCAAGATTGAGTCACACCAATAACAGGACAGTAGATCATATCGACCATTATCAGTCAAAGGACCAGATAATGGACTTGTACAAATAATCATCCCTTTTTTTCTTCTCCTATATCCTTCTTACATTGTTCGGTTGTTCCAAGTTACAATTTTTTTTTTGGTTATAATCATTCGCTATTTTAAAATTGTTATATTTATTCTTTGGAGGAATACTGAATAACATGTCTAACATAGGAATATAAGAACCTGTCACACCCTATTCGAAGAAATTATACCTGTAGACTCCAGTCTAGAAGCATGGGCACATTTATGAAGTAACAGGATACACTCTTCGACAATATATCATCTTCAATTAATCCCATCAATTTGAGAGAAGCAACCGCACAATAAGTGGCACCACCTGTGATACTAAACAATCACCATCTATGAGAAATATCACATAAGAAAGCTAAAAGATGATTTAAGAGCATGCTACCACATTGCACTTTCAACTTTCTGTTAAAAAACAAAGAACTATAAGAAGAAATGACAGATACATTCATTTGGAGCCCTTTTTTTACCTTTTCCCACCCTGTGTGGCTCAAAACAGAGACAAAACAATAGCCACCCTATAAATGTGATAACTACGAATATTAACAGGGTTTTCCACAACTGAAACGAATTATAGACGGATAATAGATTGATTGCAACACAACCATCTTTCACTTTTACCACTTTAAAGTTACCCCAAGTAGAAAAAAAGAAAAGAAGATCACAACACAGATATGAAAGATAAGCAGTTCAAGATAGTCAAAACTATGTGATCTGATTGATAGGCTACCCGCAGAAGGAAACATTCGAAGATATGCTCATCTGTTTCATTTTTCCCCTTTTGGCAAGCTGGATTGGACGTTTCTGGAGTTCAAGAAGGAAGATGAGTAAGCAGATTGCCTACGTCCTCACATTGACTGATACACATACGTTTCAGCTAATGGAAGGGGACCATAACTGCTTGCCCGATATCGTTTAATTCTATCACCCATTTTATTTTTCTCAAATAAACACTTTATTTTTTCTCAAATAAACCTGCAACGGTTTATTTGTGCAGCTCCCTCCTCCCCAAATAGGAAAGAAACAGTTTTTAGTAATTACAATCTTCAAATGAAAAGATCCTTATACGAAACTTCAAAAAAGTAGGACATCACTCAGCATTTAAAAATTAGGGATCTTTATAAATGCGTTAGAGGTAGTATTCACTCACCATGTGATTCTGAACCAGGAGTTAAACCAAAACCACCATCGTATGACTGCATGAACCAGACAGCAGTGCTTAACATGAGAAGCATCGCCAGGAATCATAGCGAAAGAAAACACTAGAGATATGAAAACTAAAATGATGTTCTAGAACATGGACACTTTATCATTAAAAATCTGAGGAATGAGAAACTTATTTATCCTTAGGATGTAATTTATAAACATTTCTAAGACTTCAATTCTGAAAAGTTAGGTTTTTCAGGCGGCAGCATTAGATAGCAATGAGAATGCACAAAAACTGAATAAAATCTAAACTTTCAAAATAAGGATGTGAATACTTAAATGTTATCTGTAAGATGAATATTTTTTCCCTAATAAAGTTGCTTCCACGGACAACTTGTGCACCTCGACTATATAAACATAAATGCTTAACATGGGTGATGTTGGTAAATGGAATTAATTTGGATGTGCCAAATTGACCTATATCATTAACTTATGTAAGTTCACTTTGGAGTGCTAACTATATCAAAGATACAGAATAAGATGTTTTGTGAAAACAGATGGTCATGCTCTGTATACCTGACAGTTTATAATGTACTCTTTGGCTTTCTCCTTGTCAATGCCACTCCAGTTTTCCAACATGGAAGAGATTGCAGCTGGTATGCAGGTCAGCGATAATCAATTTTCATTCTAATGTGTTTAAGTTCAATAAAATCAATGGAAAGATATTCTACCTGCACAATATACAAAGCGGAGGTCTGTCTCTGCCCCACTATGAATGGGCATAAAGCTAGAAAATGAAAAAAACAGCAGTTAATATAAAAGAATCTAAATAAGCATAAACACACACCTCATATATTCTGAGGTCAAGATTACGGCAGACTCATTTGCATGTCAAACTTTTTTAATGTATTGTGGATAAGGAAAGAGAAGTGGAAGAAACATTCGTACAAATTTCACAGTACATGGAGCTTTATCAATATTTTTATTTAAAATATGCACCTAAAGGTATAGCTCTCAAGAGATGTTGGCAGAATCAATGATATGCATATAAATATCTGTTTGTCCTAGCTTTCCATCAGAAATTGATGTCTCCAAACATAAGGAGATGTACAATCGACATATGAAAAGATGTATATACCATGGATTAAGTACCTTGGGCCCTTTCGTTTTTTATATTTTTAATCAGCAAGATTTTCCTCTCTTCTTGTTTCTTTCGAGGAGGGATTGAGTGGAATTGTCACTGCCAGCACATTCAGGATCAGACCTCTCTTTAATAGCCATCCTTTATAACAACGTTTTACTACAATAGCCAATTTTCTTTGAAACTGATTTTTCGTGTTATATTTTACCTCTCTATAATAGCACTTTACCTATAACACTAGCGGCTATCATCATACACTCTTTGAAATATTACCTCTCTATAATAGTGCTACTCAAATATTAATTTACTTTTCCTTTCATTATAATGATGCTAATTCGTATATTTTACTAAATTTCCCACTTCCTTTCTAATAATTATTTTCATATTTGAAGCACTAGCTACAACTTTGGTGTCATAAAGCAAATTACAGAAATGAAATATATGTAAGATATTCTGTACTAAAATGTTGTAATATTAAGATGTTTTATATAGAAATAGAATATACTATCTCAATCATTAGAGATCTAAAATACGCATTTGCTCTAGAGAGTTCAATTCTTTGTAGATACAGTACAACTAATTATGGATTTACTAAAAATATATTAGCTTTTTAAAATTTTAATTAATGAAATATGAATATTCTTTGAGATTTTAAATTCAAATATTTGTTTTCTTTTGTGACATAAAAAGTTTGGAAAATGACTTTTTGCGTGAGAATGCTATTATACCAAAAGTGGTCGTCTGTAAAGATTTTATACCTTCCTGATGTACGAGCTGTGAATAATATGGTCCCTATCAGTGTTATCAAAGGCGAAAAGTTCTAAAAGCACGTTAGGTCTATTAGGGATTTAAGCGCAAAACGCACTTAAAGTGTGGGCTTTAGTAAAAAAAAGGCGCAACTATGGGAAAAAATAAAATATATACGTAATTCAAAGACAAGTAATAAATTCATTTATAATGTTTTTCTTTACAGCTAATATTTAATATATTTATTTTCTGATTATATTTGTTGTTTAGTGCCTCTTGATTCCCAATAAAACTCACGGGCAATGAGGCGCATGTCTTAGTGCTTTTCCTTACACTGAAGCAGCTTAAGCGAGACGAAGCGTCCTCCCTGAGCTTTTCTGAGCTTCAGGTCTTAAGCACGCCTTAAATGAGCCTTTGACAACACTGGTCCCTATTTGTCTTGTTGATTTTTTTTCAACATGCTTTGGTAGACAAAATTACTAGTTACAGATTAAGAAAAGAAAATGATACAAAATTAAGAACCAATGGGGTTGGCTAGTTAAAGAGTACATCAACCATTCCACATTCTACTAGATCTGCTACGAGAGTAAGCCAAAGCAATGGAGTATAGACCCAAGGGTACTTTTTAAGTTCTAAAGAAACTTTGCTAGATATATAAACTAAGGCAGCAGTTCAGATACGCAACGTATCATTGATCAAAGAATTACAATCCATAGAAAGAAAAGCCACAAAAAGTACCTCCCATCAGGTTGCTGAAGATTTTTCATTGATTTGAGGATTGATGTAGAATCCAGCAGTGAAAAGTCATAGCCAAGGGTCTTCAATATGGATAGTGCACAGTAAGTACTTGCCAAATGACTACCATTGGGGATTGCATCCTGTGTAGAAACCATAAGACAGGTGAATTTAAAGGTATAAGTTGTTCTAAATCAGCTTATTTATCCACAACGGCAATTAACAATTAACAATAACCCGTTCTTGTACCCCATTATCATTCGAATTAAATTGAGAACTCCTAGAACCATGGAAGCCATAAAATTGTCCTGCACAAAACAAAAAGTCCCCAATAAATCTACTACCTCCAAGTTTAAGAACTGCTTGACTAATCAAAGTCACTTCTCTATATTAACTAAACCATACCATTGCTCAATTCAGCTTCATCTCGTGGATGAGCTTGCAGTGATAAAACCCAATTAATCACCCCTTCTTTGTCAACCTGGCATGGACAAAAACATTACTTTGGCTAGCCAACTTTTATATGCATTCATAATTAGGCAATTATATTGTTACAGATTTTATCCACTTTTCAAGCATCTGCAAATGTTATTATGCCACAGTATATTTTATTGTTACACAATCTTAAAAAACAGCTGCCGAGCTAGGAACAGTGTGGTGAAAAGCGCAAAAAAGCTCTAAGGTCCGCTGGGGCTTTAAGTGCAAAGAGAAAATAAAGCGTGGGCTTTAATGAAAAAGGGCGCAATTGGAGAAAAAGTAAAAATATGTATATGTAGGCCAAGACTAATAATTATAAGCATGAATAACAAATATACGGACAATGAAATTGAAACTTTTTTACAATAAAGTGAAATATCAATTGGTTAATGTCGTCTTTTCAGGATCACACTCATTGGCAAGGAGAAGTACGCCTTAGAGCCTTGATGCGACACTAAAGCGCCCACAAAGCGAGGCAAAGCGCTCAACATGTATTGAGCCTCGCTTCAGGGCTTAAGCACGCTTTAAGCGCGCCTTTGATAACACTGGCTAGGAATTTATACGAAGGGATTCAAAAAGACAATAGAATGCCACACTTGGATATGAACTTGTGACCTAAAACAATTTTTGAAGCCCCTTTGCCCTTTCACCGGATTTTTCTTTACACCTAGGGGATTCAACATTTTATACATAACCAGAAAAAAAATAGTTTTTGCCTTATTTGGACAGTGTAAATTTTCCGTGCTCTCCAACTAGCAGAGGTAGATCCAGGATTTAAACCCTGTGGATTCAACTTTTAAGATTCTTAACACTGAAGCCATTATAATTTTAAAGTTATGGATTCGTATCTACTATCTATTTTAATTTTAATATACTTTACATATAAATTTATGCTCTGCACTGAAAATTATGGGTGCAATTGAACCGATACTTATAGTGCTAGATTCGCCTCTGACAACTAGCTCTGTCCTGCTTAAAAGTAGGGGGAGGGGAGTTTTGAGTGCTGTATTCGAAAATACTATAGCTGGCTGTTAACTCCAGATTATTAGTAAGTCACAGTCATTGCAAATTATAAATCAAAGGAGAATCTTATTAAGGCTGAAAAGATAGATATCCTCCCTTTTCCCAAAAAGAAAACTTCATACTATCCGTCAAATTTATATGACAAGTTCAACAAGTTAATTTGACTAATTTATTATACTGATGGTAGAAAAAAAATTAAGTACTGGAATGGATGGAGTATATAATAATTTTTTATAATTAAAATTATAAAAATCACTGTCATTAATTTGGGATAAATAGAGTATTAACTAATTAACTACCATAAATTAGACAAAAAAATCGGCTTCCCTGAGAGTACTAGAAAAAATGTAAATATCTAAAAGCAATAGTGAATAAGACGGAAGAGAGTGAAAGGTACGTGATCGAGGGCGCGTAGGATGTCGAGACCGGAGATGGCGAAGTAAGCGAGAGTGAGGCGATTGATCTCTTGCGATTGATAAGGCGAAGGTATGAGTTCCAGCATCATCTCTAAATAGCAAATATGCCGATTTCTATCGAAGAACATAGAGATTGAATCCGGGTCAGAATCTGGATCGGTTAAGCTCCGAAATTCATCATCTTCTTCCGCCATGTTAGGAGTTGATAATGCCGGCGGAATGGAGATCCGGCGATCGGAGTTCCACTATTTTGCTTTAATTGTTAAAAGCACCCCCAAAAGTTAAGCTCCAAACAAGAAGTCTTTTGTTTTCCCTTTTGATTCTTATAAAATGATACTACTACTTTTATAATAAATGGCTATTAAATACTTATAACAATATTTGATGAAATTATTATATACATATTATATACAAAAAATAATTTTTTTTATAATACAACAATAATATACGCAGCGTAATTTCACAATTAAAGTCTTGGGTGGATGGAGTGGGGTGTTTAGATCTTACCTCTAACTTGTATGACAGTAAAAATAATAAAGATAATCAAAGTGAAAGAAATAATAATAGTAATAACTTGAAAAATAAGATAATAATAGAATAATAAAATTATTCAAATTTAAAATCTCAAAAAGATATGTATATTTTATTCATTAAATATTAAATAAAGCTAATACATTATCAATAAATTTTATAGCTAAATATGCAAAGATTTAAATTTCTGTGCAATAAAATAAAAATATATAAAGATATCTTTTCGTGAAATTGAATAGAATCTTTAATTGTGAAAGTGATATAATATTCATCATCATATGTTGTGCATTAAAGTTTTAAAATAAAATTTTTAGACTTATTATTAGTAATCTTAGTGATTTTATATGGTTATTATTGTATGGGCTAAAAATTATCCTAATTATGTTTGGGTCAAGTCAACATTAAAAGAGCGTTCGAAGGGCACCACGCATCATCCATGTGTCTTCAACAAAAGACGAAGGTGAGGTCAAAGTGATCTGATGAAGGCCGAAGACGAGGTCGAGCTGACTCAGCAAAGGGACGAGGACGAGCACTCCCTTTAGAAGCACAATAATGGCTAATTTTAGAGATAAGACATTATAGGGAATATTCTAGGGGTTATTCCTCCCACCTGTACTGTTAGGTTTTTTGTAACCCGTGTGCCTTCATAAATAGAAAGATATGTAACTATAGAGAGGGATCGGAAACTCATTTATAAAAACAAACATTCTCTTAAGATTCTTGCTTTATTACATACATACAAAATATACCTTTTCTTCATATCGGTATCTAACTTTTCTCCTACGATCCAAGGAGAATCTAAATATTCAAAGTCTCACCAATCATTTATCAATGTCAGGAGAAATATCAAAGAATATCATCCTTTTTCGGTTAACACACATGCATTTAACTATATTTTATATTATTATAAAAGCATGAACACAATATCGGTTTACAAAAATAACCTTATAGTATTAAGCATAATAACTCAATAATAAATGACATAACCGAAATTCTAGATATTAGCCTTTAAATCCTATTAGTTTTAGCACATAATACTACACGTTAGGAATCCTACATGATTTCCTTTAGGAATCCTATTAGTATAATTACTTTCCGGGTGTCTAATGCATATAAAATTGAACAAGTAAATATCTTTAGTCATGTAATCCTATTACTTTTAGGATATACTTCTTAAAAATTCCTATTACTAATTTAATTTGTAAACATATTATAATGTTTTACTACTATTTAATTTGACAGTGTATTATATTGTCCAAATTCATTTAGAGAAAGAAGAGTCTATATTATTATAAAAGCATAAATACAATATTAATATACCAAAATAGCCCTAAAACATTAAACAGAAGAACTCATAGGGAAAGGGCATAACCGTAATAACTTATTTTTTGGGCTACAATACCTTCTATGCTAATTTTTAATATTTAATATATTAAAATTAATAAAAAAAATCTATTAAATTCTTATTAAAAATATTTAAGAAAGTTTGATGAAATCAATTTCATCAGAATCCTCTATACTGGCTACCACTCCATAATATCCAATACCAAAAAAATTAAAAGTAATATCAAATGGACTGCATAAAGAGTTAAAATTGAGACAAAAAAATACCCCCACAATAATATATTTTTATATTATATTTGAACTATTTTCCTACTCAAACAATATTCTTTTATCAACTTTTTGTGTAATATTGAAAATACTCAATTATTAAACGACAACTAAGAAAATATTAAGAATATAAATGTGTGAGAAAGAGAAAAAAATGGTTGGTAAGAGTCAATACCACTAATGTTCTACAGACATAAAGATCTAAAAGTGAAATGTCATATCAATCTTTCTCTTTGAAAATAAAAATTTATGGTGGATAAAATTATAATTAAGATTAAATATTCAAAACAAGAGATGAACTAATATTAAGATCTGAATCAACATAGAATAAATTATTTTTATGTTAAAATTAAATAATTAAATATTTTAATTAATTATTTAACAAAGGAATCCAATTCAATTATTTTTTAAATTCATCATATGAATAAAATTCTTATTCAAGTAGAATAAAAGTAAAAAGGTTAATATATTATTAAGAATCAAAATGCTATACAAGTGTGTGAGGAAGCACAATCAAAGCTAAATTCAAAAAAGAACAAGCTTTCAAGACTATATTATAAAAAGTCGATTCTGCTATAACGGGATTATTCTTTGTAGATGCCTCCCGCGAAATCGAAATAATATTTCTATGTCATGCATTACTTGCAAATATCATATCAAGAGGCATGCCACTGTCAGCAATAATAGCAAGTGGTGTACCAACAATAATTTTATTGTGAGGCCACCCACTTTACACTTTATATACCTCTTCAAATAACTTAAATAATCATCGCACATATATCAAAGCAGAGCAATGATGCTAAATTTATAAGGAAAGCAAAATTGATAATAAGGGATGAAACACTTATGGCTAAGTATCAAACGGAGTTCTAGAGATATATTGGATATTAATGAACTATTTGGTGAAAAATTAGTAGTCTGGGAGGTAAATTCTGTCAAGTACTACCAGTAGTTCTAAAATCGGCAAAAACAGAGATTGTATAAGCTAGCTTGCCAAAGTTATACTTCTGGCCTCAAATAAAAAAGATTCAACTGACAATTTCAATTGTTTTAGTTTAGATTATTTAGTAAATGAACAGATCCAGTATTTAGTATCGTCTTGCTTCGTGTCGGAAACGAATAAGATCATCCAATAAAATATGATTTGGTTCTTCCTGAACACTTAGTTATCAATTCCAATAGTAATAGTAGTGCCTTAATCAGAAAAATATTTCTATCATTAGATTAAAACGCAATTTGTGCAAATCGCATCATAGAATTAAAAAATATCTTAGCTAGCAAAAATGAATATGTTGATCAACTAAATAAAATATTGATTGCAAATGTTATAGTAAAAACAAAATGTTTCCCTGTTTTTGACTCAGCAGAAAATGATACTAATAATTACTACTAAGAAGAATACTTAAATATTTTAATACCAAATGACCTTCTATCATACATGTTTGTTGTCAAGTTTATTATTTCTTACGTATGTTAGTGTCACCATATATATAATAGACTAAGTTGATCTTCCATTGTATATAGGTTGATTTTGAAGAAAAATATGCATGTCATGCTACTGAAAAACTTAAATATGTTGAATAGCTTATGTAATAGCACACATATAGCATATATAAGTTTTGACAATAACGTCATACATGCAAAAATTATGATACTGGTCAATGTGCTTCTAAGTATATTCTTATACCTGAATTCAACTTTCGCCTTCCGAAACTAAGGAATATCCTTTTAAATTTGTGTGAAAATAATTTTTAGTATGTTTATGTTTATGTTTATGCTGGCCAGTCAAGAATTCACATATCCAGAAGATGAAAGTAGCAGAAATAAGGATGTTGAGATGGATGTGTGGGCACACTAGGCTGGATAAGATTAGGAATGAAGATATTTGGGAGAGGGTGGGCGTGGCTCTGGTGGATGACAAGATGCGGGAAGCGCGACTTAGATGGTTCATACACGTGTAGAGGAGAAGCCTAGATTGCCCGGTTAGGAGGTGTGAGCAGTTGGCTTTGGCAGGTACGAGAAAAGGTAGAGGGCGGCCTAAGACGTATTGGGGCGAGGTGATCAGACAAGACATGGCGCAACTCCAGATTTCTAAAAACATGGCTCTTGATAGGAAGGTGTGGAGGTCGAGCATTAGGGTTGTAGGTTAAAGGGTAGTCGAGCGGTTTTCCTCTTTGTTCCGGTATCTGATAACTTGGATTTTTGCCTCATTTTCCGTTCCTCTATACATGAGTTTTGGATATAATTGTACATAAAGTGGCCCCGAAAGCTTATACGCTGTGCTTGTTGCAGGATTGAACCAGAAATGAAGACACTCAGTCTAAAATATGCTCAAAACAGGAGTGAATCCGGCACAAGGATCAAAGACAACAAAAATGATCAAGCAAAAGCGCGGCCGCGGTCCAATTTTCGCGGACCGCGGTGGCATGATCCAGAGAAGCTGCAGGCAAGGCAAGCTTCCACTGCGGCCGCGGTCCTCATTTCCCGGTCCGCGGTGGCATGATCCAGAGAAGCTGCAGGCAAGGCAAGATTCCACCGCGGTCGCGGTCCTCATTTTGCGGTCCGCGATGGCATGATCCAGAGAAGCTGCAGGCAAGGCAAGCTTCCACCGCGGCCCGGTCCTCATTTCGCGGTCCGCGGTGGCATGATCCAGAGAAGCTGCAGGCAAGGCAAACTTCCACCGCGGCCGCGGTCCTCATTTCGCGGTCAGCGGTGGCTCACTTCTAGCTCACCGTGGTCCGCGGTCCTTATTTCGTGGTCCGCGGTCCTTATTTCGCGGTCCGCGGTCGAGCCTTATCAGAAGCCCAGCAGCTCAGCAACCCAGTTATTTTCGCGGATCGCGGTCGTGTTTTCGCGGTCCGCGGTGGCCCCGTAGGAGAATTTTTGTCCAAAAAATTAGCAGACTATAAATAGACTATGTTGTAATTTCTTTACACATCTTGTAATTTTTGAAATAGAGAGCACATGAACATTTTAGGGTTTTCGTCTTTCTAGCTTTGTTCTTGTATTTTTAACATTGAAACTGGAATCTCATTGTTAGGAATCAATTAATGGGTTTTTCTTCTTCTCTATCATTGTTTTCATCTTTGATTATGAGTAGCTAGACCCATTAGCTAGGGTTGTGGCTCAACCCTAGTGTGGGTATGTAATGAGTTTTTGGAATTAAGGTTGGAAAATTAATGGGTGTTGGCTATTTAGGCTAATTTAGGGTTTCTATTGCCATAATTAATGGTTGCAAATACTAATTAGCCTTTTCATGACTTGGGTCTTTCTTGACAAAGAAGACTTGAGTCTAGAAATTAGCATAATAGGAAATTAGGGCATTATCAAGAGATTGGTAGTCCCAATCAATTGGGTTAAACCCAGAAATGGTAAAACCCTACTTGAGCCCTAATTAACGGGTTAAACCTCGAGAGAGTAATACCCTACCTAAGCCTTAATTGCTTGATTAATTGACACCCAATTGGCCTCGAGAGATGCAATTAGGGCAAAATCACTCAAACTACTGAGAGGTATAGAGTGTGCACCTTCGTGCATTGGTTATAGCTGTATCCCTAACCAATTCCCCGACCTTAGAATTGAAATCCTTTGTGTATCCACCTAGGCAAAGGTCACGACCCTATTTCCTTTATCAATATCAGAAAATAACAACAAAAATAACTTAGTCATTAATTATCTTACAAACAATAGAGTACACTTAGCATAGTTCAATACCAACAAATGTTTAGAAGTGCAATTAGAAACACTCGACCCTTTTAGATCACTTAGACACTCACCCCCATTATAGACTCCCTGTGGATTTGTTCCCGACCATTTGGGTAAAAGCTACACGATCCTTGCCTTCCTACTTATATAGTAGTGTGGGTGAGGCATGATCACTTTTTGGCGCCGTTGCCGGGGAGTCTAACAGTGTGACTATCTTAGTGACTAGAAGCGTAGTGTGTTTTTCTTTCCTTCTATTTTTAACTTACTTGTTTTGTTTACTTAGGTACAATGGCTGATCCTCTAGGAAATGTGATTTCGGGGGAGGAGGTTTACGACAACCAAAAAGAGGAAATTAATCAACTTCCTCCACAAAGAAGGGGCCGATAAGCCAATATACAGGATGATATCCCAGACCCTCCCCCACCTCCAGCTCCTAGAGCTGCCCCTCGTGTCCTTCCAAACGAGGGGTACGCTAGTGCCATAGTCCCGCCAAGGATTCGAGCGTGGAACTTCCAAATCACGAATGTTATGCTCACTCTCCTAGAGCAAAGAGGATACTTCACTGGAGTCGCGCACTAGAATGCCTATAAGCATCTCAAAGGCTTTGTTGATACTTGTTGGGGGAGTAAGAAAACTAATGTGTCGGAGGACGCATTACGGTTACGGTTACAGTTGTTCCCGTTCTCACTTCGGGGAAAGGCATTGGATTGGCTTGAGCGTCTCCCAAACCATTCTATATCCACTTGGGACAAGCTCGCGGATAAATTTATTGCAAAGTTCTTTTCCCAAAGCCAAATGGCGGCCCTTCGGGATGAGATTTTGGCATTCAAACGAGAGCCAAACGAGCCACTACATGAAATATGGGAACGCTATAGAACCATGGTCAAGGAGTGTCCGAATAACGATATGACCGAGGCTATGATACAACAAACCTTCTACCGGGGAATCAACATGGTAAATCAATGTGTGGTCAACCAATTGGCCGGTGGTAATTTTATGAAGTTGACGTACCCGGAGGCATATGAGATTCTTGATGAAATGGCCAACACATCTTTGGCTTGGCAAAGTAGAGCAAATGTGCCTCAAGGGGAAACCGGTGTGAATAGTCTCCACAAGGAACTCCAAGAACAAGGGCAAGAAATTGCCGAGCTCACAACAACCATGAACCAACTTGCTAAAGCCCAACTCCAACAATTGCAAAGGCCGAAGCAAGCGAATGCTATGGAAGGAGTGCATATGCAAGGAAATCAAAGGAGACCCTGGGGGAATGTTAGGCAAAATCGTGGTGATCAAGGTGATCAAGGGCCGAGTGGTCATGACCAAGATGAAGATTATGATAACCAAGATGAGGATGTTATGTATGCAAACAACTACCAAGGGCAAGGTAATAGTCAAAGCAACAACCAAGGTTGGAGAAATCAGGGTAATACTCAAAGCTGGGGGAATGAAAGGCCACGAAACTGGAACAATAACAATGCTAGGAATTGGAGAAATACCAATGATTGTCAATGGAACAACAATAATGATCGACAGTGGGGGAACAACAACAAGGAGAATTGGAATGAAAGACATAACAACCACAATTGAGGAGGCAAAGGTAGTCGGGGGTCGGGTTTTCAAAGGCCCCCGATGTACCAGCAACCAAGCAAACCTCCTCCATATCAATATCATGGACAAAGTTCTTCAAGCTCGGATATGGGTCGGATATAAAACATGTTCAAACAGATGATGGAGAGAAATGCAGAATCCGATGCCCAGATATCCTCTCACACTACTTCTATCCGAAATATTGAATTACAAATGGGCCATATTTCACATGCCTTAAACACACGCCCGAAGGGTGCACTACTGAGTGATATGGTAGTGAACCCCAAGGGTGGGAACAATAACAACACCGGTCATGCCATGATGGTGACTACTCGGAGTGGAAAAGGTGGTGAAGTAAGTACTTCGGGGCCAAAGAAGGTTGTTGTCGATGATGAAGTTGTACCCCAATATGAATCACCAGTTGATGTGGAACAAGTAATGGATGAGCCAAGTGAAGGCGAGGTAAGAATTGACATTCATGACAATGGGGAAGATTTGGGTAGAAATGTGAACCCGTCTAGGGAGCACATAATTGACATGCCGGAACCGGTGGCCCCCAAGGCACCATTGCCTAGGCCACCTCCTCCCTATCCTCAGAGATTGGCAAAACAGAAGCAAGATACCCAGTTTAAAAAGTTCTTTGATATGATGAAGAGTCTTACCATAAATGTTCCATTGGTTGAGGCCTTGGAGCAAATGCCAGGATACGCTAAGTTCATGAAGGACTTAGTGACTAAAAAGCGGTCCATGGAGTGTGAGACCATTAAGATAACTCACCAAGTGAGTGCTATTGTTCACTCTATGGCACCGAAACTTGAAGATCCGGGTGCCTTCACTATTCCTTGCACGATTGGGAGTGAAGACTTTACAAAAGCCCTATGTGATCTTGGGGCAAGTATAAATTTGATATCGTATTCTGTGTTCAAGACTCTGGGTATCAGACAATCTAGGGTGACCTCTATGCGTTTGCAAATGTCGGATAGATCGATGAAGAGGCCCCTAGGTATTATTGATGATGTCTTAGTGAGAGTGGACAAGTTCATATTGCCTGCAGATTTTGTTATCCTCGATTGTGAGGTTGATTTTGAGGTCCCTATTATCTTGGGGAGGCCTTTCCTTGCCACCGGGAAGGCCTTGGTCGACGTTGAAGCTGGGGAACTTACATTCAGAGTAGGTGACGAAAAAGTGGTCTTCCATGTATGCAAATCTACGAAGCAGCCCAACAACACTGAAGTTTTCTCTTTTATGGACCTCGTTTCTGAGGTTATTATTGACGATGTCAGTGCTATGATCCATGTGGATGACCCTGTGGAGTTGGACTTGTTGAATCACGAGGACTCAGTGGTAGATGGTGTTCTTGAGAGAAGCCATGCCCTTCAAGACATGGGGTCTTATTCTTATGCTCCCAGAAAATTGTCCTTGGACTTGGAGAACAGGAAGACCCCACCAACAAAACAAAGCCATCCATTGAAGAACCTCTGATCTGGAGTTGAAGACACTTCCTTCCCACCTCAGGTATGAATACCTTGGTCCCTCTTGTACTTTACCAGTTATTCTTTCCTCATGCCTAACCCAAATGCAGGTTGACTCAACTCTGAAAGTGCTAAGGAGGAGGAAGAAAGCAATCGGTTGGACCTTGGCGGATATTCGGGGTATTAGCCCCGCCTTTTGCATGCATAAGATCATATTGGAGGATAGAGAAAAACCCTCCATGGAACATCAAAGAAGACTCAATGAAGCTATGCAAGAGGTGGTGAAGAAGGAGATTATAAAATGGCTTGACGCGGGTGTTGTCTATCTAATTTCGGATAGCGCTTGGACTTCTCCGGTCCAATGCGTTCCGAAAAAGGGTGGAATGACAGTGATAAAAAATAATAAAAATGAGCTCATTCCTACAAGGACGGTTGCCGGATGGGGGGTGTGCATGGACTACCGCAAGCTCAACAAGGTAACCCGCAAAGACCATTTTCCTCTACCATTCCTGGATCAAATGTTGGATAGGCTCGCAGGCCGGGCCTTGTATTGTTTCCTTGACGGGTATTCTAGATATAATCAAATTTTGATAGCCCCGGAGGATCAACAGAAGACTACCTTTACTTTCCCATATGGCACTTTTGTCTTTGCTCGCATGCCATTCAGACTCTGTAATGCCCCGGCCACTTTCTAAAGATGTATGATGGAAGTCTTCACTTTCCGGAAGTATTTATGGACGACTTTAGTGTCATCGGGGATTCTTTTGACAAATGCTTGGGTCATCTTGATAGAGTCTTTGCTCGGTGTGAAGAAACAAATTTGGTCTTGAACTGGGAAAAATGCCACTTTATGGTGGAGGAAGGAATCGTTTTGGTCCATAAGATTTCAAAGAATGGAATTGAGGTTGATAAGGCAAAGATCGAGGTTATTTCAAAGTTGCCACCACCTAATTCAGTGAGAGGATTCAGTAGCTTTCTTGGCCATGCCGGTTTTTACCGGCGGTTTATCAAAGATTTCTCTAAGGTGGTGAGTCCATTATGCAAGCTGCTCGAGAAAGATGTTAAATTCAGTTTCGATGAGCATTGTATGCAGGCTTTTGAACTCTTAAAACACAAGCTCACTACCACTCCCATTATCATGGTGCCGGATTGGAGTGCACCATTTGAGCTTATGTGTGATGCAAGCGATGTTGCTGTGGGTGCTGTGCTTGGGCAAAGGGTGAACAAAGTGTTTCATCCAATCTACTATGCCAGCAAGACAATGAATTTTGCTCAAATTAACTAGACAGTCACAGAGAAAGACCTTCTAGCTATAGCCTTTGCCATGGAAAAATTTTGCCCTTATTTGATGGGTGCCAAGGTCATAGTTCACACTGACCATGCGGCACTCCGGTACCTCATGACCAAGAAGGATTCCAAGGAAAGACTTATGAGATGAGTGTTGTTATTACAAGAGTTTGATTTAGAGATCATGGACCGGAAAAGGAGTGAGAATCAAGTAGTCGATCATTTGTACTGGTTGGAGGAGCAATGACGTCCTTATGACGGACTTGAGATCAATGATAGTTTTCCGGATGAACAACACCTTTCAATGTCAATGCGAGAGATGCCCTAGTTCGCGGATATTGCTAATTTCCTTGTCACCGGAGTTGTCCTTTGTGATCTCTCTTCTAACCAAAGGAAGAAGCTTCGAAGGGACAACTTGGATTTCTATTGGGACGAGCCTTATATATTCAAGATTTGCACCGATGGGGTGATCCGGCAATGTGTACCGGAAGAAGAGCAACTAGCTATCCTTGAGTCTTGCCACTCCTCACCGTATGGTGGTTATCACGGAGGGGCGAGAACTGCTTCTAAAGTGCTTAGTTGTGGGTTCTTTTGGCCCACTTTGTATAAGTATGCAAGTGACCTAGTGAAGAGGTGTGATGAATGCCAAAGAGCAGGGGGAATTTCCAAGAAGGATGAGATGACTTTCAATTCGATTCTTGAGGTAGATATCTTTGATGTTTGGGGCATCGACTTCATAGGGTCATTCGTGAGTTCGTGTGGGAACACGTACATCTTGGTTGCGGTTGATTATGTGTCAAACTGGGTGGAGGCCGTGGCCTTACCAAATAATGAAGCGCGGAGTGTGATAGCCTTTCTCAAGAAGAATATCTTTACTAGGTTTGCACTCCACTAGCCATCATCAGTGTCGGGGGGTCACAGTTTTGCAACAAAGCCTTCGACTTCTTGCTTTCCAAGTATGGGGTCAATCATAAAGTCACTACCCCGTACCACCCTCAGGATAGTGGCCAAGTTGAAGTGTCTAACAGAGAGATAAAGCGCATATTATCCAAAATGGTCAATGCCAATAGGACCGACTGGGCCAAGAAATTAGATGATGCTCTTTGGTCTTACCGGACCGCCTACAAGACACCAATTGGGATGTCCCCATATCGTTTGGTTTTTGAAAAAGCATGCCACCTTCCGGTAGAATTGGAGCACAAGGCTATGTAGGCCTTGAAAAAGTTAAATTTGGAATGGGATGTAGCTGCAAATATTCGGATGGAGTAATTGAATAAGTTGGATGAGTTTAGATTCCATGCGTACTCCAGTTCGTCCTTGTATAAGGAAAAAATGAAGTACCTACATGACAAATATGCTCTAGGTAAAGAGTTCAAGGTTGGTGATTTGGTCTTATTGTTCAATTCTCAGTTGAGGCTATTCCTGGGAAAACTCAAGTCAAAGTAGAGTGGACCTTTTGAAGTGGTATTTGTTACTCCATTTAGGGCTCTTGACCTCAAGAACAAAAGTGGTGAAAGTCTTCAGAGTAAATGGTCACCGGGTAAAGCACTATCTTGGCAAAGTCGATGACAGCCACGTGGTGGCACTTCTTCATCTCAAATGATCCCGGTAACATGCGTCGTGCCGCGACGTTAAATCATGCGCTTCTTAGGAGGCAACCCATGTGCCTTTATTTTCGTTTTCTTTGTTTTTCTTGGTAGAATAGGCTTCACTATTGCACTAACTGGTTTTTGGATGTGTAGGATGATTTTGACACAGGAAATTTGACTAAGTGTGGAAAAAGGACATCTTTGGACTTTTCTTCGCGGCCACAGTTGTCTTTTCGCGGTCCGCGAAGCCCAATTGCTGCAACAATGGTTCTCTGGATCTTGGTTCACGGCCGTGGTCTCCTTTTCGCAGTCCGCGAATCCCATTTACTGAAGGATGCCTTTCTGAACTTGAATCACAGCGACTGCGGCTGATTTTTCGCGGACCGCGGTGAGCTGTTGCCTCAGCCATGAACAACTGAATGACCGTGGACTACGGTCAATTTTTTGCGGTCCGCGGTAGGTGAGAGGGGTGGACCCTAGCTCTTCTCTATAAATAGGCCACTAGGGTTTCATTTTATACTTTACACACTTGAACTTTTCAAAGCATCCTCGGACTGTGTCTTACTCCTACGTTCTCTTAACCTCATTGCACTCACCCAAACTATCATCCAAGCATCTAGTAAGTGTAATTGTGATTAATTAACTTCTTAATTTCTTCATTTTCTCCATTTTCATCTTCTTTTTCATAAGTTTTCACTTTTTACGCTTTGAAAATGTTAGGGTTAGCGCAAAAGGTTCATTTTAGTCCCTTGAAATACAATTACACTGACTAATCATGTAGGGCTTAACTAAATGAACACTTGAGCGTAGAAATGGTAAAATCTGGAAACCCTAGGTAGAAATTGATTTCGCGGTCCGCGGTCCCTTTTTTGCGGACCGCGGTGCCTGTGTTTGCAACCCCAAGATGCTTTTTCACGGACCGCTATCAATTTTTTGCGGTCCGCAGTCCCTGTTATTTAGAATTGGTACTTCTCTGGTCCTGAAGCACCGCGGCCGTGGTCAATTTTTCACGGTCTGCGGTGTGAAGGTCCAGAAACTCATGTCATTCAGGGGGTCACCCACCGCGGTCCGCAGTTGGTTTTTCACAGTCCGCGGTGTCCTTTCAACTGTGCAATTGGTCTTTAATGTTAACTAAGTGTCTTTACAACAATGCTCTGGGAACTAACCATGTTCACCTATGTTTACTTTGCAGACAATGGTGCTATCTCGAGGAGGTGGTCGTAAACAAACTGGTCGAGGAGAATCTCAAAGGGGGAGAGGCCCGGGGGCACCCAGACAACCGTCCAAAATTTCAATTCCTCCTCAGTCATCCCGACGGGCTACTCGGGCTAGAGACTCCCCTCCTTCACCATCGGGAAGTGATTATGCTCCATCAGAGGAGGCCTCATCACAGTCATCTCCAGTGGACCCTGTCTCCTCTCCCCCGACCCCAGAACATGCAGCCTCCCCAGCTGAATCCGCCTCCAGCGCCCACTCAGACTCTACTTCCCCTACAACTTCCTTATCTGGGGAGCATTCAAGTGATGGAAATGGGGATGAACTGGTGGTTGAGGGGGTCGAGCGCACTCGAAATCCGAATGTGTGGCAAGATCATTTTGTTAGTGAGCCGGCCTTTCACAGTTTCAGGGAATTGTGGACCGCACGTTCACTCATTTCGGAGCATACCATTTCACTTAAAGAGTTGTCAGCCTACAACCCCAATTTGAAGCAGTAGTTCAGAGAAGGAAAAGGGTTGTCCTATTTCAATGAGCATCTCCCAGATGCAAATGAGCACATAGTGAAAGAATTCTACACAAATTTGCTATTTCTTGCAAAGGACTCAATGGCATACCAAGTCCGCAATCTCACAGTGCCTTTTGATGGAAAATCAATCAATGAATATTTGGAGATGGACGATGTAGATAATTCTTTGTACCGGGAGAGACTGGCAGAAAATGATGCAGCTAGAAATTGGTTGGCTCTACACTTGGCTAAGCCCAGGGAGACTCCGGAGTGGCTGACTGCTGGAGGGCTATCATCAGGAAGACCCTTAACTTTGAAGCAAAAGGGTGGGAAACTTTTGTATGCAGCAGGCTAGATCCTACACATCATGACCAGACCCTTCCCCTCAGTCGGGCTGTGCTGGTTGCATCTATCATGGCTGGATACCCCATCAATTTGGGGAATGTGATGTCTGAGGTTATTAGCCGGTTGTCAGCACAGGTGATACTTCTTACCCCTTTCCTCATTATCTGACAATGTAAAGTGAAGACCAGGAGGTAATCAAGAAGCGCTTCTACAACAAAGTCAATCCCAAAGCGCCCTTTTCTTGGTATGATTTGAAGGATGATGACAAACCTAAGAAGAAGTCAGAGGGTAAGTTCATTGCTTCCACTGGCCAGTCTGAAGAGCCAGTGGTGGTGATGGAACCTTCTTTTCCCCAGCCAGCCATTCCAGAGGAGGCTACGGGACCTTCTTCCTCCACCGGCACAGACATTCCCTCCACCAGAGCCTATCCCATGACTGCTCACTGGCTGAACCAAACACTGACAATCCTCAACAATTGGATGTAGTCAGCTACTACAAAGTTGACTGCAATCTCTACAGCTGTGGCAGCCTCAGCTACTCCTCCTCCACCACAGGTCCCACAATTCGTTGAGGACACTCTGAAAGAGATTCTGGAAAACCAGAAGAAAATCTTGGAAGCGGTGGGTGCACATGAGAATACATTGACAAAGCTGGCCAAAGAAACAAAGAAGTTGAGGAAGACTCGTGCATCAAAGAAGAGGTGGCTGAGTTGAGAAAAGAGGTTGACAAGCTAAAGGGTGATCAGATTCCTCTGGAGATGCTAGAAATTGGTTGGCTCTACACTTGGCTAAGCCCGGGGAGACTCCGGAGTGGATGACTGCTGGGAGGACTATCACCAGGAAGACCCTTAACTTTGAAGAAAAAGGGTGGGAAAATTTTGTATGCATCAGGTTGGATCCGACACATCATGACAAGACCTTCCCCCTCAGTCGGGCTGTGCTGGTTGCATCTATCATGGCTGGATACCCCATCAATGTGGGGAATGTGATGTCTGAGGTTATTAGCCGGGTTGTCAGCACAGGTGATACTTCTTACCCCTTTCCTCATTATCTGAAAATGTACTGTGAAAACCAGGAGGTAACTAAAAAGCACTTTGACACCATAGTCAAGCCCAAAGTGCCCTTTTCTTGGTATGATTTGAAGGATGATGACAACCCTAAGAAGAAACCAAAGGGTAAGTCCGTTGCTTCCACTGGCCAGTCTGAAGAGCCAGTGGTGGTGGTGGAACCTTCTTTTCCCCAGCCAGCCATTCCAGAAGAGGCTCCAGGCCCTTCTTCCTCCACCGGCACAGACATTCCCTCCACTAGAGCCTATCCCATGACTGCTCACCGGCTGAAACAGACACTGACAAGCCTCAACAATTGGATGCAGTCAACTACTACAAAGCTGACTTCAATCTCTACAGCTGTGGAAGCCTCAGCTACTCCTCCCCCACCACAGGTCCCACAGTCCGTTGAGGACACTCTGAAAGAGATTCTGGAAAACCAGAAGAAAATCTTGGAAGCGGTGGGTGCACATGAGAATGCATTAGCAAAGCTGGCCAAAGAAACAAAGAAGTTGAGAAAGACTCGTGCGTCAAAGTAGGAGGTGGCTGGGTTGAGAAAGGAGGTGGACAAGCTAAAGGGTGATCGGATTCCTCTGGAGATGCTACTAGCAGACCCTACAGAGCCACAACCACAACAGCTGACTCAGCAGCAGCCAGGGCAGCAGTCAGTGCGGGAGGAGGATCCGGTGAGGCCATTGAAGAAGAGAAAGGTTATGCCCCGTGCTCAGGACATCAAACTTGTACTGGAAGACCCTCCCACAGAGCAGACCCAGGAGGCCCAGACCATCGGAGCTCCATCACAGGCAGCTGCAAACCCAACCCCTTCACAGTCCCAGCCACATGCAAGCAGATCCAGCCCCTTCACAATCCTAGTCTCAGGCAGACCCTATCCCCTCACAGACACAACAACACGGACCACAGCAGGCCAAGGGCCAATAGAGAGTTTTCTTTACTCCCTCTCTCCCCCATATTTTTGTGCACTATTTTGGTTATATAGCATTAAGGACAATGCTATCTCTTAGTTGGGGGAGTGGCCCTATAGGCATTTGATTTGGTTACATTTGGGTTGTATAATGCAAACAATATTTTCTTTCTTTTTATTTATGTTATTTTCCATTTTGGTATTAATTAAATTTTAGTGTTCCTTCATATAAATAAATGTTTAAATCATCACGTGCCATTATTAACGTGCAACGCATTTTCATAGATACTAGTTTATATAAATACCATTATATGTCATTCATTACTATTTAATGCTATTCTCTTCGTTCTTTGGCCATGAATATTGTTTACCGCTGCACATTTATTGTTTATTTGAATGGTACTCATGATATTTTGCTGCAAAACCAGCTAAAAAATCTTTTGAATATTAAAATTGACTAAGGTAACTCTATTCAATTAGAAAATCTGATTGTTTAAACCTAGATCTAAAATTTTGGGTCAAACAGTTTGGCACCATCCGTGGGGATTTTCTCAGCCAACCTTTTAGTTTTCATTAGATCTACAATTTACATGACTTGTTAATCTAACAAACCACAAAGTTTATCTCTCCTCTCTGTATGTACAAAATTTCCATGGTAGGTAACCAAGGAAACAGAGTGAGATGGAAACGTTACCAGCCCGTTCCATAGAAACGTTCGGTGAGATGGCCGATAAGTTTGTAACGACACGCACCGGGGCCAAGAAAGCCGAAACAAGAGTAAATGACATCTTCGTCATAAAGAAATTCCCAGGAGAAGGACTGAGGGACTTCCTCGCCCGGTTCAACGTGAGGATGACCTTACCAAATGTTTCCGAAGGAATGGCCGTCGCAACCTTTCAAAATGGGTTGAGCAGAGAGGGTTCGAGGGTGTCTAGAAAGATACTGAGTCGGTTAATGAAGTATCCGCCGACCACTTGGGATGAAATCCATAATGCCTACAGTGTCGAGGTCAGAGCAGACGACGACGACCTCAACGGACCAACTCGACGACTCACCTCGATACAATCTGAGCTCAGGAAAGATCGCAGAGATAATATAAGGAGAGACCATCCAGTATCGCGGCCAGGAAGGGAACGACACCAGCCCTATGTGAGGACACCCATTCCACCCTTTCATTATGAAGATGGATCATCTAGGCTGAGATCAGGAACTCACAGTAACGACAAAGGTATGCCCCCTTGTTATCAGCTCACAATTTTTGTGCTTCACCTGCAGAGGTGGTCTATGCCCTTTAGAAGCTTGGAGAAAAGTTAAAATGGCCACCAAAGATGAGGTCCACCCAAGCACTAGGAAATCCTACAGCTTGCATGTTCTACCAAGAACATGGACACAAAACATAAAATTGCATCGCCCTAAGGCTAGAGATAGTGAACTTGCTGCAACAAGGGCACCTCAAAGAACTACTTAGCACTAAAGGCAGGAACACCTTAGCAAGGGGTTGAGAATGTTCAGGACTGTCAAAGCTCCATTCACCAGCTTGTACCATCAATATGATTATTGGTGGCGGTGATGATGCCTCTATCAATAACATCAAGTTCACCACCACCCATAAGATCAAAATGTCGATCACCCACAAATGGTATGATGGACTCGAAGAGATTATCATCTTCGATGAGTCAGATGCCGACGAATTGAATTTTCCTCATAATGATGAACTTGTCATTACTTTATGAATTTTAGATACTGATGTTAAAAGAATCATGGTAGATGATAGAAGTGGAGCGTGCATCATCCATCCCCGAGTCCTTGCACAGATGAGACTCGAGGACAAGATAGTGCCATGTTGCATCACACTAACTAGTTTTAACAATGTGTTGAATGGATTTCGAGGGAAATTACACTCCTCGTTCTCGTCGGTGGAGTAACTCAAGAGACAACATTCCACATCATGGAGTAGGTGGTTGCATCGTGGGAAGACCATGGATACACCCCATGAGAGTCGTCCCCTCCAATTTGTACCAAGTGATCAAATTTCCAACACTTTGGGGAATATTCAGCATACGAGGGGAACATTGCACATCCTGGGAATGCTACGAAATCGCCATGGGCAACACGTCAACTCGACAAAAGAAAGATAAGGAAAAAGAAGCATAGCAATTAGCAGGGTTGAGGTCACCACAAGATGAAGCCAAGGAAGTCATTACAAACCCCGAAATGGTCGAAGCTGCAGAGTCAAGCATAGAATACCTCGACCCCGTCAAGGTAAATTTAGTCAATTCTTGATAACTAACTCAGATTTGTTTGCCTTTAGTCATGTAGATATGCCCTAAAGGGATCGCCACACACAAACTGAATGTTGACCCCCTCCACCCCTGGTAAGGCAAGTCCAATGAAAGTTCAATCCCGCTATCAATGAGCTATGAACGAAGAAGTATAAAAGTTATTGGCAAACGACTTTATCAGGGAATTGAAGTACCCCAAATGGATTGCCAATGTAGTGGTGGTAAAAAAGAAAAACAGGAAATGGAGGATGTGTGTGGACTTCACAGATCTAAATAAAGCATGTCCCAAAAGATTCATTATTGTTGCCACATATCAACCAACTTATCGACGCGACGACAGGGCATGAGCAATTATGTTTTTGGATGCATACTCAGGTTACAACCAAATACTCATGGAGGAAGAAGACCAAGAAAAACCTACGTTCATCACCTACTGGGGAACATATTGTTATAGGGTCATGCCGTTTGGGTTGAAGAACGAAGGGGCTACCCATCAAAGGTTGGTCACAAAAGTGTTCAAAGACCAACTCGGCAAAACCATTGAGGTATATATAGATGACATATTAGTCAAATTCTTGACTATAGAGGATCATATCGACCACCTAAAGGAAGCTTTTTATATACTAAGACAGTAGAGAATGAAACTAAATCCCGATAAATGCGCCTTCGGCGTAGCCTCGAGAGAAGTTTTGGGCTTCTTGATATAACAGCGAGGAATTGAGGTCAACCTGGATCAAATTAAGGCCATCGACGAGATACCTGAACAAATGACTACTAAGAAGCAAGTCCAAAGATTGACTGGTCGAATTGCCACGTTATCTAGATTCATCTCGCGGTCATCTGATAGATGTCACTGGTTTTTTGACGTACTAAAAAAGGATAACGGATTCAAGTGAATGCCCGAGTGCATACAAGCACTGCAAGAACTAAAGGCATAATTGTCATCACCACCCCTGCTCTCGAATTCTACCTAACCATATCTAAAGTAGTAGTAAGTGCGGTCCTGGTTCGAAAAAACAAAGGTACGCAATATCCTATTTATTATATTAGTAAGACACTTGTCAACGCTGAAACGAGGTACCCAAACCTCGAGAAATTGGCCCTGGTCCTAGTCATAGCTTCACGAAAGCTTAGACCCTATCTCCAGTGCCACCCTATCTCGGCCGTCACCACTTTTCCTTTAAGAAGAATTTTACATAAACCCGAGATATCGAACATGACATTACATATCAGCCTGGAACAACAATAAAGTCGCAAGTGCTCGCCGACTTCGTCACATACTTTAGCACAAATGTGATTCCTGAGAGCGAGAAGGAAGCCGCTCAAGCTTCTCATCAAACATAGTACCTTTAGGTCCTATACACCGATGGCGCATTCAATTCTTCAGGGTCTGGACTAGGACGCATACTTGAGGTCCTTACCGGCGAAATAATTTTCCAGTCCATAAGGTGCCCAAAAATGACTAATACCGAGCTCGAGTATGAGGTCGTAATTATATGGTTAAGACTAGAACTCAAGTATGAGACGAAGTGGTTGAAACTCCGTTGTGATTCTCAGCTCATAGACAACCAAGTTACCGGGACTTTCCAAATCAAAGAACAAGGGTTGCAAAAATATTAAACCAAGATCTACAAATTGCTGCCCAATTTCGATGAATGCCAGCTTGACTAGATCCGACGAACTCAAAAAATCGAAGAAGAAGGCCTCACCAAATTGGCCTCCGCCACCAAAATCATAACAACTTGAGACAAAAACGTAGTCCATCTCCTTAACCCGTCACTAGATCAAATCGAGGTAAAGTCCGTAAACTTAAATTGGGACTGGCGCAATTGTATTATTACATATTCGCAGGATGACATTCTCCCAAAACGACAAATAGGAAGATAAAAAGCTAAGAATGCAAGCCGCTAAATACAACTTCCTTCATAACGATTTATACAAAAGAATGTGTGGCGGTCCTTTGGCAAAATGCTTAGGCCCAAACCAAACCCAACACGTTCTCGCGGAAGTCCACGAAGGTCATTGCGACGCTTATTCCGGTGATCGAGCACTCGTCAGGTGCCTCATACGAACCGGGTATTATTGGCCCACCATGAAGAAAGACACCTTAGAGTTCTTATAGAAATGCAAGCAGTGTCAAAAGTACACCCCAATAATCCACAGGCAAGCGAACACCTTCATTCGGTTACTTCTCAATGGCCATTCATTAAGTGGGGAATGGACATCGTGGGTCCACTCCTGTTGGGACGAGGTGACGTAAAATTCCTTTTAGTTTAGATTGACTATTTCTCCAAGTGGGTGGAAGCAGAATCATTCACCCAAATGCGTGAGCAAGAGGTAATCACCTTTATATGGAAAAACACATTTCCCGATTCAGCCTACCCAAAGAGATAAGCTGTGATAACGGGCCCCAGTTCACGGGAAGAAAAACCATCGAGTTCTTCAAAAGTGACATATTGAAAGGATACTTTCAACTCCCTACCACCCATCTGCCAACGGACAAGCGGAATCCTCTAATAAGTCTATACTGAACATTATGAAAAAAAAACTCGAAAAGGCTAAGAGACTGTGGCCGGAAGTACTCCCAGAGGTATTATGGGCGCACGAAACTACCCTTAAGAATAGCACATGAGATATAACTTATTCTCTAGTATACGGAACAAAGATAGTTATGCTAGTCGAGGTCGAAGAACCCAGCATGAGGTACTCTTATGAAAGCGGCACTAACAATGACGAAAGTAAGAGGCAAGATCTCAACGAGGTTGATGAGAGAAGAGATATGGCATACATAAGGATGGTCGCCAGAAACAACAAGCAAAGAATTACTACAAAAAAAAGGAAAAGGTCCGATTACTCAAGATCGAGGACTACGTACCCAAAGCTAAAACCCAATCAAGCAGGGATGCACGAGAAGGCAAGTTAGGAACCAACTGTGATGGGCCATATAAATTTATAGGCAAAGAAGACAAGGGTTCATTCCATTTGGAAACCATGGAAGGGAAACCCCTGCCAAACAATTGGAATATCATCCACCTCAAGTACTTCAAATTCTAAAAAAATAAGAAATGCCCTATAAGTCGTACTCGTTTTTCCTCACTTGGGACACTTCGAGTTGAAGTACATGAGAGCTAACAAATTTTTCATTGCCTGACTCCTCAAGATTCTCCAAGTTGAACAATTAAGGGACTAGATATACTGGGAATGGAACGCCAACCAACACAAAAAACTTGTAACTTTCTCCAAAAGTGCCCAAGGTCAAAATAATGTAATCAGAGCAACGACTTCGAAATAATAGAACACGTTAACTACTCTCCGGAATGGTTAAGTTCGACCAAGCTCGAACAACACCTATCGACCCTTGTCCGCGACTTAATGAAAGGTTAAGTTTGACTAAGCTCAAATAACACCTATCGGCCCTCATCCACGATTTAATGAAAGGTTGAGTTCGACCAAGCTCGAACAACACCTAACTAGGGTTGTGCATAATTTGGTAAATACCGAATTATTGTACTGAAATAAAAAATTTTGGTATTAGATATTCGATATTTTGGTATTCGGTATGGTATTTGGTTTAAGTTTTAAAAAGAATTGGTATTAGATATGTATTTGGTATTTTAAAATGAAATACCGAAATACCGATACCGTACCGAAATATATATTATATTACACAATACACATTTTATTAATTATAACATAAGTATAAGAAATCTAAAATTTTACTTTACTTTATTCTCTAAGTTCATCAATTAACTCTAAGCCAGTAACAAGACATTTCTCTAAGTTTTTTCTCTCTAGGTTGATATATGTTGGTTTTGGACAAAACTTTTGTCAACAAATATTTTTAGTTTAGCACTTTTGAGTACCTTAATTAAGAATATTACCGTTTATGACTCTATGCACTAGTTAGTATTCAAACCAAATAAACCAAAGTTACTGTGAACAACTATTTTTTGACCACACCGAAATTCTATACTATTTTGCTATAAATATTA